>JAESUZ010004160.1:0-160156 GCA_017311185.1 Proteles cristata cristata
ACTTTCGCTTGGGTCATGATCTCGCGGTTCATGGGTTCGAGCCCCGTGTCAGGCTCTGTGCTGACTGCCAGCTCAGAGCCTGGAGCCTGCTTCAGTTTGTGACTCCCTCTCTCTCTGACCCTCCCCTGCTCATGCTGTCTCTCTCTCTCCTAGAAATAAATAAAACGTTTTTAAAAAAAAAAAATATATATTTTTAATAAAAGTAAAAAATTGCTTTTATTACTCTCTTAGAGAAGTTTTTTGGGTTTTGGATTTTTTTTTAGCGTTATTGCCCAGTTATAGTTTAGGAAAATGGTTTTTCACTTCCACTGTTTAAAATTTAATTAATTTTATGCTAAGTTTCTTTAACCTCACCTGGACTAAAATAATATATATAAAATGAATATATATTTAAGGGAGGGGAGGTTTTGTTTGATATAATAAAAATATTGAGACCTGGAAAAACAAAGCATACTGTGTTTAGAGTCTAACTGAGTAAAAATAGTAGGCAGGGGTGCCTGAGTGACTCAGTTGGTTAAGCATCTGACTTAAGCTCAGGTTATGATCTCACAGTTCATGAGTTTGAGCCCCGCATGAATCTCTCTGCTTTCAGCACAGAGCCCGCTTCAGATCCTCTGTCTCCCTTTCTCTCTCTCTCTCTCTCAAAATAAATAAACATTAAAAGATATAGTAGGCAGGGGCGCCTGGGTGGCTTAGTCGGTTAAGCATCCGACTTTCGCTTAGGTCATGATCTCGCGATTCGTGGGTTCGAGCCCCGCGTCGGGCTCTGTGCTGACTGCCAGCTCAGAGCCTGGAGCCTGTTTCAGTCTGTGACTCCCTCTCTCTCTGACCCTCCCCTGCTCATGCTGTCTCTCTCTCTCTTTCTCCTAGAAATAAATAAACAACAACAACAACAACAAATATATATATATATATAGTAGGCAGTACTTTGGAGATTTTTAAAGGAATTGGTCTAGCAGGATCCCAGATAAAAAAGTGGGTCATAAGCAGCTATTAGCAATCTCCATTGGGTGTCATTAGAGGACCAGAAGAGAGAAGCTACTTAAATAGGAAAGTTAAGTTTCTAATTTCCTGTTATCCTAGATATGACACATATTAAAAATGGCACCCTGGGGCGCCTGGGTGGTTCAGCTGGTTGGGTGTCCAACTTCGGCTCAGGTCATGATCTCATGGTTCGTAGGTTCAAGCTGCGTTGGGCTCTGTGCTGACAGCCAGCTCAGAGCCTGGAGCCTGTTTCAGTCTGTGACTCCCTCTCTCTCTGACCCTCCCCTGTTCACACTGCCTCTCTCTCTCTCTCTCTCAGAAATAAAACATTAAAAAAATTTTTGGGGGGCGCGCCTGGGTGGCTTAGTCGGTTAAGCGTCCGACTTTCGCTTAGGTCATGATCTCGTGGTTCGTGGGTTTGAGCCCCGCGTCCGGCTCTGTGCTGACTGCCAGCTCAGAGCCTGAAGCCTTTTTCAGAGTCTCTGACTCCTCTCTCTGACCCTTTTCCTGCTCACGCTGTCTCTCTCTCTCTCCTAGAAATAAATAAAAAACATTAAAAAAATTTAAAAAAAAAAATTTTTTTTTTAAATGCAGCCCTTGAGGCTCCTGGGTAGCTCAGTCGGTTAAGTGTCCAATTTCCTTCACCTCAGGTCATGATCTCACAGTTTGTGGGTTGGAGCCCCGCATCGGGCTCTGTGCTGACAGCCAGCTCAGAGCCTGGAGCCTGTTTCAGTTTGTGACCCCCTCTCTCTCTGACCCTCCCCTGCTCACGCTGTCTCTCTCTCTCCTAGAAATAAATAAAACATTTAAAAAAAAATTTTTTTTAAAGTAAGAAAACTTTGCATTGGTAATTCTAAAGGACTAAAATGATTAAAGTTCTAGAATGTTAAGATAATTTTATACAGAAAAGAACCATGATTGATCTTGTACTTGTATTATTTGTGGTTACTTTCTGGTTTTTATTTTTGTTTTTAATTTTTATTTAGTTTTGAGAGAGAGACAGAGTGAGAAGGGCATGGAGAGAGAATCCGAAACTGGCTCTGTACTGTCAGCCTGATGTGGGGCCTGAACTCACAAACTGAGATCATGACCTGAGCCTAAACCAAAGTTAGGCACCTAAGCGACTGAGCCACCCAGGCATCGCTTTTTGTGGTTACTTTCAAACATTTTGTACCTACATGCAAAGAATGAATTACTTAATTCACCTGAAAATTGTTCTGCCCTTGACAATACATTGCAGTCATATGGACAACTTTTTAAATTGTAGATTCTGATTTAATAGTATGGTATGTGGGGCACCGGGATTTCTCAATCTCTTAAGCTTCTAATTCTTAGTTTTCACTCAGGTCACAGTCTCACAGTTTGTTAAGACTTAGCCCCACATCAGGCTCTGTGCTAACAGTGTGGAGCATGCGTGGGATTCTCTGTCTCTCTGTCTCTCTCTCTCTCTCTCTCAAATAAAGCTTAATAATAGTATGGTAAGCCTATATGTTGGATATTAAAATTTTTAAAAACTCCTTAGGTGATTGTGACTTGCAGCCAAGATGAGAACCACTGCTATAAATGCTGTAAAATGATATAGATTGTGAGTTGATGGAGAGAAAAGAAAAGCACAGTTTTAGTTAACAATGCTAGAAATTTTCACCATATACACCCTCCCTGAAAGCATATTAAATCAGCATTTTATAAGAAGTTATGTCTTGCTGTTTACTCTGTTGATTATGTATTTTTAATTTCTCTAGACCCAAATCTTTGTTTTAGCATCTAATTTCATTCCAAACTAATAATTGTATGTTGCAATCAATACTCCTTAGGCATACTAATTCAGTATTACTAAAAACAAGTCATCTCCATCTTCCTGAAGATTCAGAATGTTTTGTTGATATCTCTGTCAGCATTTGGTGATAAAGGGTGGAGAAAAAATGAGAGGCTCTGGCAGTCCCATATACAGGTCAAATTTTATTACAATATAACAAATTTCTCAGGCTGTAACCTTAGGCATTCTTAGTAATTTCAGTATGATATAATTCCATTGATAACAGATAATGAGGATATGATCTAATAATGACATTTTAGGTTTTTAAATTTGTGAGTTTGACCATATGGTTATCCAGTGGAGGGGCAGAGAGAGAGGGAGACATAGAACTCAAAGAAGGCTCCAGGCTCTGAGGTGTCAGCACAGAGCCCAATGTGGGGCTCAAATTACGAACTGTTGGATCGTGAGCTGAGCTGAAGTTGGATGCTTAACTGAGCCACCCAGACTCCCTAGAAGCAGTGTTTTTATTTTTAAACCTTGGAAATAAAAGTGTAAAATTTGAGTGGTTTAGTTTTTGCTTACCTATCTTCAATCTCATCATAAGGATTTAAAAGCCCTGTGGTGCTTCTATGTAGAATCTAAAAAATAAAACAGAACAAAACAAACACATTCATAAATACTGAGAATAGAGGCACCTGTGTGACTCAGTTGATTACCCATCTGACTCTTGATTTTGGCTCAAGTCATGATCTCTCGGTTTGTAAGATTGAACCCTGCATCCTGCTTGGGTTTCTCTCTTTCTCTCTCTCCCTCTCTTTCTTTTTCTCTCTCCCCCCAACTCTCCTGTTTGTGTTCTCTCTGTTTAAATTAATAAATGAACTTCAAATGCATACAGATATACTGAGGACAAACTGATGATAGCCACAGGGGAGGGAATGGCACAGGATGGGCAAAAGTAGGTGAAGGGATTCCAGTTATAAACTTCCAGTTTATAAAGCTCTGAACTTCCAGTTATAAAATAAGTAAAGCATGGGAACAAAAATAAAGCATAGGGAATATAGTCAATAATATTGTAATAATTTTGTATGGTGACAGATGGTAACCAGACTTACTGTGGTAATTACTTCATAATGTATATGAATGTTAAATCACTTTGTTACACACTGAAATTAATACATCATATGTCAACTGTACTTTCAATTTAAAAATAGCAAATAAAGAAAAACTCTGTGCTGTAAGGGCATCTAAAACAATTCACAAAGCTACATAAGTAGCTAATGGACACATTCAACCCCAGACCCAAAAATGTATATTTCCATCATAGTTAGAATTGTGAAAATTAGAAAATGGCTCTCTCCATCAGGAGAATGATTGAGCAAATTGTAATGCATGTACATAGTAAAATTTGACTTCATGAAAGTTCCCAAAGAATAAGAATGATTTGACAAGTCCTAAGGAGGTAATGTTAAATGAGAAATACAAGACTTAAAATTATTTTAATATATAGTATGATCCCAAGTACATTTTTAAAGTATAGTGGGGGGGTGGTGAAAGGGCTGTGTTAGTTGTCATTAACTATAGATGACATAAGTTGGTGCTACCTTTGAAATGAAGCAATGTATTTTAATCTAATTAAGTCCTATTAAGAACAAAAAGGTTATTACAGGTAACTTATTTTTGAGAGAGAAAGAGAGAGAGCGCACGCAAGAATGAATCTTAAGCAGGCTCCACACACAGTGTGGAGTTGGGTTGCAGGGCTCCATTCCAGGACCCAGGGACCATGACCTGAGCTGATATCAAGGGTCAGATGCTCAGCTGCAAGTAACTTTTAAGATATCTGTTATTTAGGGGCACTTGGCTGTCATGGTGAGTAGAGCGTGCAACTCTTGATCTTGGGATTGTGGATTTGAGCCCATGTTGGGCATAGAGTTTACTTAAATAAAGAAAAGAAAAAGATTATCCTTTGTTTAGAAAATAGTGTGATGGCAGAATTTTCCCAGGTAAATAGTTACTAAGTGATACTTCTGTTTTTTTGTTTTTTTGGGTTTTTTTTTTACATTATAATGCTTTTCCCCCTGGGGCACCTGGATGGGTCAGTTGATTAAGCATAGGACTTCCCCTCAGGTCAGGACCTTACAGTTTGTGACTTTGGGCTATCTGCTGTCAGCACAGTCTGCTTCAGATCCTCTGTCCCCTCTCTGCCCCTTCCCCTTAGCACATACTGCCGTGCACTCTCTCAAAAATAAATAAACACTTAAAAACCATAATAATAATGCTTCTCCCCCACTGTCAGAATGACACATAACCAAAATATATTTGTATTTTTTATGATATATTTTCTTTTCCTAAAATGTTTAAGAGTGTACATCAATAGTTTATCTCATTTTAGCAGTTCCCACAAAATAATGCAACAAAACAAATTAGCAGTAAATACTCAGATGTGCCCTTTGGCTTACTTAATTAACAAACCTCCTGTCTTAACTATTTGCTATTAAATCTTGTTTCTGATTTTAGGCTTTTTATACTGGAACAACTTTTGGACAGTATAAAGCACACAAAAGGAGCTCGTCAACAAGTAGTTCAGTTACATGTTGTTTCTTCACTGTCTAGTTTCTTGAAGGTAATTCTGTTTGTTTTTAAATTCAGATGTTTGCTTGATTTTTTTTTTCCTAAGTATGTTCAACTAAGTACATTGAGGAAGGTGTCTTTAAAGAACTGCTACTCATTTTTTCTCCCTTTTTTCTTAATCTCCTGATGAAAATGTTTCAGTATTTGTAATTCCTCTTTTACTTTTTCTCTGTGTAAAAGTTGTTGGTTAGAATTTAACCTATCATCTTGGCTTAGAGCCATGCTTTAACCTACTCAGCCTAAAAAACCTAGATCTGGGATTGGCAGACTATGACATCTGGGGCAAATCTGGCTTGTTGTTACATTTATGACTTAAATGTTTCTAGCTAAAATATAATACGCTTCATTGGTTATTTTATGGAAATTGCTGTTACTGTTCTTCTGAATACATATATACTATCGTGACAAATAACTGTTTGCCTAGAAGTCTAAAATTATGAAGAATTTTCTAGGGTGCCTGGATGTCTCAGTTGGTTAAGCATCTGACTTCAGTTCAGGTCATGATCTCACCATTCTTGGGTTGAGCCCCGTATCAGGCTCTGTGCTGACAGTTTGGAGCCTGGAGCCTGCTTCAGATTCTGTGTGTCTTTCTCTCTGCCCCTCCCCCACTCATGTTCACTCACACTCTCTCTCTCTCAAGAATAATTGAACATTAAAAAATTTTTTTTTAATTCTGAAGAACTTTCTGTGAAAAATCAAATTATATATGCGTCTGTGTGTATGTTTATGTTTATAGTAATCCAAGTATGAACATGTTTGGTCAACCAGAATATACATTCCAAACTGGATTAGAAAATTTATTACAGTTGTAAATTTAAATTGTTCTTTACATATTTCAGTACTTAGCTGGCTCCAAGGGAAATTTGGGTCCAGAAGAAATGAGAAGACCTGCCGTGGCACTGGTGATGGGAGCCCTAGAAAGTCCCATCCCCCTCTTGAGATGCGCTGCTGCAGAGGCATGGGCTAGATTAGCCCAAGTGGTTGATGATGGAGCTTTTACTGCTGCGTTAGCTCAAGTTAGCTTTGACAAGTAAGTGAATTCCTTATTTAATACTCAGAGACTATATGTCAAAACTGGGTATAGCTTGTTGATTTTTTGGAACTAGTGAAATTTCATTCTGGGAATTACTCAAAAAAATTGATAAATATGGATACTTTGATATGAAGGAGAGCCTCCCCTTTGCTCATCTTGGAATATAAAACTATTATTTGGCTTTATTTTTTAGATAATAAGAGAAAGATCACTATGTGAGTGGTATAATTGGCCATCGGTAGAATGGACTACAAACTAAGAAACGTATGGAATTTTATCATGTAAAATATAGATAACAGGTAGTAATAACAATCTACTGGAAAGAGTAAAGGCTGTAGGTTTTCATCATCTGGAAACAAACTGTGTTTTCATTTTTGCTAGCTCTGAGATCATGACCGGAAAGCACATCTCTCAGCTCATTTACCTCTATTTCAAATAGACAGTTATTAATACTGCACTACCTGCTTAACAATGTTAAGGTAAATGCGATAATAAATATCAAAGTAATAAGAAAAAATCAAGACAATACAAATAAAAGTTCAGGGTTATATTAGTAACATAGGTATATAAAGTTATATTCATAGTGGTAGTAGTATGCAAGTAGCACTTTCACCTTCCAGTCTGCTGAATATGTGTGTCTGATTTGGTCAAGAGCTTGAAGTTTAAAGTTAGATTACTAATGGGGCGCCTGGGTGGCTTAGTCGGTTAAGCGTCCGACTTTCGCTCAGGTCATGATCTCACGGTTCGTGGATTCAAGCCCTGCGTCAGGCTCTGTGCTGACTGCCAGCTCAGAGCCTGGAGGCTGTTTCAGAGTCTGTGACACCCTCTGTCTCTGACCCTCCCCTGCTCACGCTGTCTCTCTTTCTCTCTCCTAGAAATAAATAAAACATTAAAAAAAAAAAAAAGTTAGATTACTAACTTGGTTCAAATTCTATTCTTCCATGTAATAGTTGGTTACTTTGTTAAGAGTTACTTTGGATATAATTTTGTTTTCATCTATAAAAAATAACTGATCATACTATAAATCTCAAAGTTGTTGTGAAAACTAAATGTAGGGACGCCTGGGTAGCGCAGTTGATTAAGCATCTGACTCTTGATTTCATCTCAGGTCATGATTCCAGAGTTGTGGGATCAAGCCCCCTGTCAGGCTTTGCACTGACAGCACCCTTCCCCTACTTGCTCACATGCATGCACACTCTTTCTCTTTCTCTCTCTCTCTCTTAAAAATAAATAAATACGTAAATAAATTTTTTAGAAGGGCTAAACATAGAGCTGGCTAGCTCATTCAGAGGAGCATGTGGCTCGATCTTGGGGTTGTGAGTTCAAGCCCCGTGTTGGGTATAGAGACTTCTTAAATATTTTTTAAATAAATAAAGGACTAAATGTATAACACTTAAATTAGCACATAATATGTAATAAAATTAGTAAGTATTTATTTTTCTTGTTATATTGAATTTTAAAATCAAAGTTCTTTTGTTTTTTTTTTTAATGTTTATTATTATATTTTGAGAGACATAGCACACATGTGCAGGGAAAGGGCAGAGAGAGGAAGAGAGAGTATCCTAAGCAGGCTCCATGCTGTCAGCACAGAACCAAACATGGGAATCAGTCTCCCAAACCATAAGATCGTGACTTCAGCCAAAATAAAGAATCAGATTCTTTTTTTTTTCTTTTCTGAGAGAGAGAGAGACAGTGTGAGCAAGGGAGGGTCAGAGAGAGAGAGACACCCGGAATCTGAAACAGCCTCCAGGCTCTGAGCTGGCTGTCAGCACAGATCCCGATGCGGGGCTTGAACCCACAAACCGTGAGATCATGACCTGAGCCAAAGTCAGACACTCAACCGACTAAGCCACACAGGTGCTCCAAGAATCAGAGTCTTAACTGACTGAGCCACCCAGGTACCCTGAAACTTTCTTTATATGGAAATAAAGTGTCTCAGCAATGTGCATTTTATTTATTTATTTTTTTAATGTTTTATTTATTTTTGAGAGAGAGATAGAGATAGCATAAGCAAGGAAGGGTCAGAGAGAGGGAGACATAGAATCCGAAGCAGGCTCCAGGCTCTGAGCTAGCTGTCAGCACAGAGCCCGACGCGGGGCTTGAACCTATGAACCGTGAGGTCATGACCTGAGCCGAAATTGGACGCTTAACTGACTGAGCCACCCAGGCGCCCGCAATGTGCATTTTAAAATGCAACTTAATGATGCTCTCAACAAAGTGGGCATGGAAAGAACATACCTCAGTATTAAAAAGGCCACATGTGACAAACTGACAGCTGACATACACAATGGTAAAAAGGTAAAAGCTTTTGCTCTAAGATAAGAAACAAAACAAGGATGCCCACTCTCCACTCTTTTCACCTTAGTTTTGGAAGTCTTAGCCGCACAATTAGACAAGAAAAAAAAGTAAGAGGCATCCAGATTGGAAAGAAAAAGAAAGACTGTCACTGTTTGCAGATGACATGACACTGTACAGAAAAAACTGTAAAGACTCAAAAACTATTAGAATTAAATGTATTCACTAAAGTCAGAGTATACAAAACTAACATATAGAAATCAGTTTCTATACAGTAATAACGAGTTGCCAGTAAGAGATTAAGAAACAAACCCAATTACTATTGTCAGTAAGAATAAAATACCTAAGAATAAATGTAACCAAGGAAGTGAATGACCTATACCCTGAAAACTGTAAGACATTGTTGAAAGAAATTGAAAATAACACAAATAAATGAAAAGATATACCATACTCCCCAAGGATGATCTGCAAATTCATGAAGCATTCCATATATGTGCATTTATACACACACACACACACACACACCATTCTCATGGATTGTAAGATTTACTTTGTTAAGATATCCATACTACCCAAAGCAGTCAACAGATTCAGTGCAATCCCTATCAAAATACCAATGACATTTTTCATAATACTGAAACAAAAAAATCCTGAAATTTGTATGGAGCTGCAAAAGATCCCAAATAGCCAAAGCAGTCTTAAGAAAGAACAAACCTGGAGGTTTGCTCCCTGATATCAAACTGTAGTACAAAGCTATAGTAATTAAAACAGTATGTTACTGGCACAAAAACAAATACACAGATCAGCATGATGGAATAGAGAGCCCTAGAAATAAACCCGTGCCTATATAGCCAATTATAAGAAAAGACAATAATGTTTAATAAGTGGTGTTGGGAAAACAAGACAGCTACATTCAAAAAATTGAAACTGGACCACTATCTTACATTGTTTACAAAAATAAATTCAAAGTGGATGAAAGACTTGAAGTAAAACCTAAAATCATAAAACTCCTAGAAGAAAACATTAGTCTTAACAATATTTGGGGGAAAGAAGATCAGTTTCCTCAGGAAATTTCAATAAAAGCTAAAATAAACAAATGGAATTACATTATACTAAGAAGTTTTTGTACAGTGAAGGGAACCATCAACAAAAAAAAAGGGAATCTAATAAATGGAGGAAGATATTTGCAAATCATATATTCAGTAAGAGGTTAATATCTAAAATATATAAAGGACTTCTACAATTTAATGTTGAAAAACAACCTGATTTAAAAATGGGGGGGGCGCCTGGGTGGCTTAGTCGGTTAAGTGTCCGGCTTTTGCTTAGGTCATGATCTCGCGGTTCATGGGTTCGGGCCCCGTGTCAGGCTATGTGCTGACTGCCAGCTCAGAGCCTGGAGCCTGTTTCAGTCTGTCACTCCCTCTCTCTCTGACCCTCCCCTGCTCACGCTGTCTCTCTCTCTCTCTCCTAGAAATAAATAAAACATTTAAAAAATATACTTAAAAAAAAAAATGGGCAAGAGGACTTGATTAAACTTTTTCCCAGAGAAGGCATACAGATGGCCAATAGGCACATCAAGAGATTCTCAATATGGTTAATCATAAGGAACATGCAAATCAAAACCACATTGAGATTTCACCTCACACTTGTCTAATTGGTTAGTAGCCAAAAGACGGTAACAGGTGTTGAGGATATGCAGAAAAGGGAACCTTGATACACTGTTGATGGGAATAGATTGGTACAATCACTGGAAAATAGTATAGAGGTTCCTCAAAAAATTAAAAATAGAAATACCACACAATCCAGCAATTCCACTTCTGGGTAATTATTCAAAGGAAATGAAGACATCAATTCAAAGAACTATCTGCAGGCTGCCTGGGTGGCTCAGTTGATTGAGTGCCTGACTTTAGCTCAGGTCATGATCTGGTGGTCTGTGGGTTTGAGCCCCACATCGGGCTCTGTGCTGACAGCTCCAAGCGTGGAACCTGCTTTGGATTCTGTGTCTCCCTTTCCCCCTCCCCACCCTGCTCATGTTCTCTCTCTCTCTCTGTCTCAAAAATAAATAAATGTTAAAAAAAAATCATGTTATACAAAGAGCTATATGCAAGTCTGTGTTCATTGCGGCATTATTTACAATAGCCAAAATATGGAAGCAACCTGTGTCTATTAATAAATGAATGGATAAAGAAGATTGGTGTGTGTGTTTGTAATATTACTCAGGTATTAAAAAGATAGAAATCTTGCCATTCGCAACAACATGGATAGACCTAGAGGATATTATGCTCAGTGAAATAAGACGAAGAAAGACCAGTACCGTATGATTTCACTGAAAAGAAAAGAATAAACAAACAAATTAAATCATAGATACAGGAAATAAACTCTTGGTAACAAGAAGCAGGGGAAAAGGGACAGATAGGTGAAGGGAATTAAGAGGTCCGGATTTCCAGTTATAAAATAAATAAGTCATGGGATTCTAATGTATAACATATAGAATATAGTCAATAATATTGATGAAAACGTGTACAGTAACACACGGTAACTAGACTTATTGTGGTGACCATTTCATAGTGTATCAAAATGTCAAATCACTACAATGTATGCTTGAAACTAATAGGGTTTTGTATGTTGGTTATACTTCAACTTTTAAAAAGTAACTTAACAAGGGCACCTAGGTGGCTTACTCGTTAAGCGTCCAACTTTGGCTCAGGTCATGATTTCACGGTTTGTGAGTTCAAGCCCTGCGTCAGGCTCTGTGCTGGCAGCTAGCTCAGAGCCTGTAGCCTGTTTCAGATTTTATGTCTCCCTCTCTCTCTGGCCCTCCCCTGCTCACACTGTCTCTCTCTCTCAGAAATAAATTTAAAAAAAAATAATATTAAAAAAAAGTAACAACAATAAAGTAATACTTGTTTTATGAATTTAGTGTGTGTATCTCTGAAAAATATTGAAATTATTCATACTTAAATCATTAATAATATGAAGACATTTTTATTTAAAATGTTTTTCTTTTTAAGATATATTTCAGGTTATTTCAAAAATGTTTTTATCAGTAACAGTAAATATATTTTTGAATTTTGCAGCTATTCATACAAAAAGTTTTGCCTAAGTGACAATGTACGTACATTAGTTTTGTTCAGTGGTTATTATTTATTTCCATAATTACAGACTGAAATCAGCAAGGGATGTGGTTACCAGAACAGGATACTCATTGGCTTTGGGATCCTTACACAGATACTTAGGAGGAATAAGTTCTTCTCAACATTTGAATTCTTGTGTTGGAATCCTTTACGCTTTGTCTCAGGACAGTACTTCTCCTGATGTGCAGGTAAATACTCCATGTGATACCTTCTTGAAATTCATGATTTGTAGATAATGAAGATTAGGTTTTTAAAAGCCACTGGTAATTTGTAAATAATGCACACGCGCGCGCGCGCGCACACACACACACACACACACACACACAGAGTAAATGTCCAAGCCATTGTTAACCTGGATGGATTTTTCAAATCCAAGTCTTACTTAAATCTTACTGTCATTACTTTGCACTCACAGTTTCTAAAGTCAAATTCTTTTTCTGAAGATAGATCTTCCTTCCATCTTAATTATATTACCATTTTGGACAGCTTAATAGGTACCAAGCATTGTATTATATTCTTCATTGTATTCTGTATAATACATTCTTCTAAGAATGTATTAACATATGTAAGCCTCAGTAATCTAGGGTGTATATTCCCCGTATACAAAAAGAACACTGGAACTTAAAGAAGCTAAGTAACATGCTCACAGCTGAAAGCTAAAAATTCATCTAATCAGTTCAAGAACACAAGTCATGAGCTCCAAACCCATGCTCTTAATCATAATATTGTACACATCTTACCCACTTCAGTTAAAATCATTCTCTTGATATCTTTTTTTTTAATTTTTTTTTAATGTTTTATTTATTTCTAGGAGGGAGAGAGAGAGACAGCGTGAGCAGGGGAGGGTCAGAGAGAGAGGGAGTGACAGACTGAAACAGGCTCCAGGCTCTGAGCTGGCAGTCAGCACAGAGCCCGACGCGGGGCTTGAACCCACGAACCGCGAGATCATGACCTAAGCGAAAGTCGGACGCTTAACCGATTAAGCCACCCAGGCGCCCCCATTCTCTTGATATCTTAATCACATCTTGAATGACTGTTACTCTTCCTGTTCTTTTACTCTCCTTCTCTGTCCCCCTTGTGTATTCTTAATTACTATAGTAATATTTTTAGGTTCTTTTCAACACCCTAGATATGAAGCCACATTTGTTTTCCTGAAAGACTTTCATCTTGCTACTTCCCCATCAGAAAGCAGGGGAAACTGCTTATTGCTTCCTAAATCACCTTCTCATCCAAGTCCTATCACCTGACCCAGGAACCTCATCTATTACCCAAAGTACTGACTTCTCTTATAACTGACCTGCCTGTTCTCATCCCACTCATGCTGTTCTCATATCTGCATTTATATTTTCCTATTGCCTTTTCCCTTCTATTCCTATCTGATAATCCAAATTTTCTAGCATTCTGAAATCCAATTTAACCACCACCTTGTCAGATTTCAACATCCCTAATCCGCGGTTAGCTTTCCTTCTTTGAATTACTACCATATTACTAACAGTCTCTTTATCATCATTATCATCCAGTAGTTGATTGATTTAACTTATAAGGTGTTCCATTCTTTCATCCTACTTTGCTTCTATTTTATTATATTTCTCTTCTTCCCCTTCAAGAAGTCTCTTGTGAATGCAGTTATATTTATATTGAATATTTTTTTCAGTTGATTAATTTAAATGCTTTTAGTGGCTTCCAGTGTCATTAAATCTGACTCTTCTTGATTACTGCTATGTCTCACATAACAGTTTATTTTTGTAGAATGTATAGTACTATAAGCTTTCTTATACATTCATTGATAAGAGGGATAAAACTTTCAGAATTTCCTAATGGGAAGAATTTTTATATACTTCCAACATACATAGAAGTAAAGTGTATACAATAAGGAATCTGTTATACCCATCAACTATCTGACTGCTTGGTTATCAGTATATGACCAGTCTTATTTCATTCATTCATTCATTCATTGTTGGCTTAAATAACAGAAATCTGTTTTCTGGAGGCTGAAAGTCCAAGATCAGAGTGTCAGCCAGTTTGGTTTCTTCTAGGCCTCTTTCCTAGGCTTGCAGTTGGTCACCTTCTCATTGTGTCTTCACATGGTTTTTGCTTTGTACATGCACATCTCTAGCATCACTCTGCCCAAATTTTATCTCTTAGAAGGACACTAGTCACATTGGATTAGGGCTTGCTCTAATAGCCTCATTTTAACTTCTTTAAAGGCCCTGTCTCCAAAGACAACCTTATTCTGAGGTACAGGTAGAGTCTTGTTTTATTTAAACCAGCGTTGACAGACATTTTTAAGAGCCATATAGTAAATTATGTACACATTACATGTCATACAGTCTCTGTCAGCTGCTCAATTCTGCCACTGTAGCAGTAGCAACCGTAAATAATATGTAAATGAATGAGCACAACTGTGTTTCAGTAAAGCTTTATTTATAAAAATGTGGCAGGGCAGATTTGTCTCAAAGGCATTTTGGTTATTTAATATATAAATATTTATATATACATTACATACACTTATTTTATACATGTATTTGTTTTTCTATGTTTATAAAAGTGCACTTTTCATAAGTGTGCAGCTCTGTGAATAAAGTATACAAACTAAATGCACCATGTAACCAGCACCTAGATCAGGAAATAGAACATTATCAATACCCCAAATGCTCTCCACGTGTTCTCTTCTAGTTACTACCTGTCCTACCAAGGATAACCACTATCCTAATTTGCAACATCATATATTAATTTTGCCTGCTTTTATACTTTATATCATTGGAATCATGTGGTATGTACTCTTTTATCTCTGGCTTTCTTCAACATTATGTTCAAGACACTTGTGCATATTACTGCATGTAATTGTAAATCTTGTTGAATCTTTTAAAAACTTGAATTTTTGTTCTCCACATAGATTAAACAAAAAATGCTCTTCAGTAAACTAGATTTAGTTCAAGTTCTTAGTAAAAGAACCAGACATTATCATGGAATTCTTAGTGCTGAGATGAATTTAAGATTACCATTTGAAATTAGATGATTATCTGTCAGGGTTTTTACTGGATATTTGAAAGAAATTTTTTATAAACATTATATTTCCTGTTTCTCTTTTCAGATTAGTTATGATAGCACACAAATACTATACTTTGTTGTTATTTTATCACTTCCAAAGAACAATTCATTGTGTTTTATATTTCTTAATGCTGCTGTAGCATTTTAAATTGTTCTTCTCTGTCTTCACAGACCTGGGCACTACATTCACTATCACTGATAATTGATTCTGCTGGCCCACTCTATCATATGCATGTGGAACCCACGCTTTCTCTTATTATAATGTTATTGTTAAATGTTCCTCCTACTCATGCTGAAGTTCACCAAAGTCTTGGTCGCTGTTTGAATGCCCTTATTACTACATTGGGTCCAGAACTACAGGGTATGCATAACTCATTTTGTGATGTTTTGATTTAAAAATATACATGTGAAAATGAATTCATTTCTTATTACTGACTCAAATACTTATCAGTGAAGTAAAGTTTAGCAGGATTTTATGCAAATACATGGGCAGAATGTTGAGTCACCTCAGGAAAAGATTTTGACTCCTGCATGTTGACATAAAAAAAAAATAATATTAAAAGTAGGAAGTTTAATGTAAGCTCCACCACTTTTTTTTTTAATTTGTTTATTTATTCTTGACAAAGAGAGAGAGAAAACCCCAAGCAGGCTCCGTGATTTCAGTGCAAAGCTCAGCACATGGCTCAGTCTCACGAACCTTGAGATCATGACCTGAGCCAAAATCAAGAGTCAGGTGTTTAACTGACTGTGCCACTGAGACTCCCCATTCCACCACTAGTTAATTGGGTGACCTTTGGAAAATCTTTGCCCTTGGTCCTTGGTTTCCTTCTCTATCAAATGGGGGAAAAGTTGAAAAGCCTTTATGATTGGTACCTAGTAGGTGATCAGTATATTTTGTGAAATGCCATTTTGTCTGATTTCTCTTACCTTGAAAAGTATCATATTAGAAAGATTAGTTATATTTTTAATATGCTTTCCCTAACAATTAAAGTGATAGATATCAAGTGGGATAGTGTAAAGAATAAAGAACTCTTCTCTTCTAAGAAGTAAATGACTAAGTCCCCAAACTCAGATAAACTGATCTTTTCAACTGTAAAGTCCATAAATGATTTTAATATTTGAAAGAAACTCAACTCATTTAAGCAAGGCTAAGTTCATTAGCCATTTCTAAGTTCGCTTTTTGTGAAATTTTGGTATGGCCTACAGATAAGCTTAGGTTCTTATTTGCCTGATGATTTGTTTTGACATAAATTTTTCAGAGTAGGACTAACTAATATAACCCAAAAATCTGTCACCTAGTTTATCCCTGTTTTTGTAGAAGAAATTTACTTCACAGATCCTTAAGTTTAAACTTGGTTAAAATAAATAAATAGTATATGTTTAAAGAGGAGTGATTTCATAGACCAATTATTCAAAGATTTCTGCTTTCATTTTAGGTAATAGTACTTCCATTTCCACCTTAAGGACTACCTGTCTTTTGGGTTGTGCAGTGATGCAGGATAACCCAGACTGCCTTGTTCAAGCTCAGGCCATCTCTTGCCTTCAGCAGCTTCATATGTTCGCTCCAAGACATGTCAACCTGTCTAGCTTGGTCAGCTGCCTCTGTGTGAGTATAAAATTATAAGTGAGTCCTTACATTGGAAACTTAGATTTATTTTTAAAATTCTCTAGTCTGTGTACAATAACTGTTTTCTCTCAGTTCTAGTTTTTTTAGGGAGTAGGGCCAAATTTCATATAATCACATCTCAGACCTCTCATATTGATTCAGTTTTGTTCTATTAATGTTGAACTTACCATATGGAAATAAAGTTCTCTCCACCCTAGATGGGCAGATAACATTTTTCCTTAATATTCTAGTGACATATGCATCAATATCTGGGTAATAATAATATGTTTAATAAATAATGCAAGATGAATGCTAAAAGTTCTGATAAAATGATTCATAATCATCAATGGTTTTAAGATTTACCTTGAGTATCAGCAGTTTCTATCTAGACTTGCCTTAAAAATTGTGTCACATTTGGAATAAAAACTTGACACCATTGCTTTTATACTTTCTGCCCCTAAAATGTTTACAACACACTCCCATTAGTAACATGACAGTTGAGAATCATTACTTTAGACAGACCTTTCATTTACAAGCTAAAGGCAGGATATGCAACATTTTAGACCTTGAAAGAACTTGAGATGTCATTAAAACCAATCTTTTCAATAAAAAAGATAAACCAAGGACCAAAAAGTCAAATAATTTGTCCCAGGTAACATATCTAGATGTAGTGGCAGCTCTAAGTCTAGAATCCAGGTTTCTTTTTGTGTGTGGTTTTTGTTTTTTTTTTGTTTTTGTTTTTTTTTAAATTTTTTCTAATGTTTATTTTTGAAAAAGAGACAGAGTATGAGCAGGGAAGGGGCAGAGAGAGAGGGAGACACAGAATCTAAAGCAGGCTTCAGTCTCCAGGCTGTCAGCACAGGACTCAGTGTTGGGATAGAACTCACGGACCGTGAGATCATGACCTGAGCTGAAGTCAGACGCTCAACCAACTGAGCCACCCACGCACCCCTAGAATCCAGGTTTCTGATCTCCTTGTTCAGTTTCTATTTCTTTATTTCTTACTGGCTTTGTAGTTTTGATTAGCTCTTAATCTTATCTCTACCACCTCCTAGCTTTGTGACCTTCGAGAAGTCCCATAACCTCTTCCAGCCTCAGCTGTCTGGTCTATAAAACACCAAGGATTACACAAGATACTACCCATTAAGGCACATGTCTTAGGCACTTAATAACCATTCAATATATAGTAGTTTTTATTTTCTTAACATATAACTTAAATATACATTATGTTATTCTTCATAGTGATTTTTGTAGTCACAGTTATGTAAGACTCTTAAAAAGAGGATGTGACTGACTTTTCTGATAGAAATTTGGTTCCTGTCTGGGTTAAATACATATTATAGAAAATAGCACTTACTGGATAAGGGATTTTATCTTTACTACTCAATGACTTTTCCCTAGGAATATTATTCTCTATTCAAAGAACCATCCTCAAAATCAATTATTGAAAAATAGCCACTCTTCTGCAAGTTGGTCAGACTTTCACTGTCCATTATGTTAAGTTTATTGAGAAATAAAGAGCAAAACTTGCTACTAATTTTCAATGAATTAGAACTGATGAAATTTGTTACTCTTATTTTCCTAGCCCGAGAAAGCTTAAATATAAAGAATAGAGATTACTATTGGGTGTTTCTTTTAAGAATATTCAGAGCAGTTGAGAAAATCAAAATTAATAATTAACAAATCTTATTCATGTTACTCCTAATATTTAAGCAGCAAAATGATTTTTTTCTTATCCAGAAATCATTTAAAAATTGCTATTACTATAGTTTATTAATTTCATCTTTTTTAGTAAGCTTTTTTTCTAAATTTATTAGATTGAATTTATTAAATTTAGAGTATTTCCTATAGTAAGAAAATTGCTTTTGCTTTCCTGTTTAACAACTTTTTGATCAGATTTTCTTTTATACAAAGAATTATTTAACATGAAGTGTTTTCATATTAATTGAAACTCCCTGAATATTCAAAACGTATTTCATCTTTAAGAAAGACTCTTACTGAAAGGGTTTTCTTCTAAATGCATGCCTTTTAACTTCCATTCTGAACTTGGTCTTAGCTACACTAGCAATTCTGAATACTCTCAATTTTAAAAGTTGGCTTCCAAGAATAAAAAAAATCTATAATTAACTTGTGATGAAGTAAACCATTAACTTTGTCCCTTGCTGGACACCTGTTTATATAAATGCAATCCAGATCACTCTTTTAACACTCTGTTTAATCTGGCTTTGTTACTGAGGCTTAATGAGAGGTTCCAAAGGAAAACCTAATTACATAAATGTACATTTTTAAGTTATTGTGTATTTTATGTCTTTACATCTTGAGTTGACTATTTCCAAGATCTTAGCTCAACTCCTATTTTAAGTTAGAAAATGAAGTATTCATGGCATATTTTTAAAGTTGAAGCTAAGCCAGTTTGAATGATAGATCTATCAACATTTATATTTTAATGCTTAGCTGACTGTTGTCAAAGTCATCCTAGTATTTATCTTTTGGTTTTGTCATGACCAGTCTGTCATTTGTTTTTGTGCAGGAGATCTTGTTGGATAATTCTGTGTTGGTAGGTCCCTCACCCTCAATTCCTAACTTTTTTTGAGGTTTGCAGTGCTGTTTCTTTGTGGCGTTATTTTGGTTGTAGATGTTCTTGTTTTCCCCTGCATCTCTTTGTTTAAGCTAACCATTAATGCAAAGTCCAGTACGTATAGCATGTTACATGGTGTTTATTTAATACCAGTGTAAACAGATCCTCCCTAACCTTCTCCAGCCAGTGCATTCATTCCTTGCACTTAATTTTGCATCATTTTGATTTAATATATTCATTTCAGAAAGGAATTATAATTACGGTTTGACTTAATTTCTATATTTTGCCTGCTTGGTTTGTTTGCCGTAACTCTATTTCTCTTCCCAATATAAATGCTGGAGAATGACATGGAGATATTAAATGTTCTGTTTTGCTTTGTGTGACTGCCTTCAATTTTTTTTCTACCAAACAAGTAAAGAGTACTATTATAAGCATGCTTTCTCTAAAAGACTGTTTGACCAGCCTGAATAAATGCTGCAATTGCCTTGTATTATAAGCTTGTAAAACTCCAGTGAAGTAACTAGTAGATTCATGAACTTTTCTTTAAAATTGCCTTGTAGAATGCTTTTTTGCCATTGTTGTAAAATACAGCCATAAACTTGGGCATGAATAAACTTAATCTTTTTACATTTTAGCTCCTTTATTATCCTAGGTACTAGTTTCTAATGGTGGCTCTTTAACATGATTGGAATAACATTAACTTGAGACTTTGTGAATGGCATTCCTCTTTTGACTTTTGAGTTCATGATATGTCTTGAGGGTATAATAAAATATATTTATAAAGCCATTCCCATCTGTGTGTTTCACTGATGATATATTCACAAACCTATTCTGCCTTTGGCTTCTGATAAAATTTAGGGTTTCACTCTCTTTGCATGTATTTTTTATGTGTCAAATACCAGCTGTCACCACCTACTCTTTTTCTCAGAATTTATCCTCTCCTCTTGTAAACAAAGTTACCTACCTCAGTCCTGTTTTTTCCCACATACACTATATCTAAATAAAGATCACTGTAAGAAATATGCCTTTTTTCCTCAAATTTTGCTTGGAAAATCAACAGTGTAAAACACATATTCATTGTCATAAGCCACACTTTACTGGTCTTTGTTTTCACAGTTAGAAAAAAATTAATTTCAAAATCTCTAGACTTTATTTTACTTATGAATCACTTAGAAAGAATTTGTATCCAGAAACTTTTGACTTTTTTGGTTGTTCATTTAAGGTATATCACAGTCATATCATTTACCTTCAGTAGACACAACCTGTTGAGGTTTACGTTGTTCAGATACTTCTCAGAAAAATATGTGGAGGGAGTCTGTCATTCTGAGCAGAAATACTCTATATCTCTAAGATACATACACATCTATGTACCTGTATGTATGTCCATATAGACAAGTAGATATACATATATGTAAACCTGTTGTCTATAATGTGTTCTCTAGAGAGCATTTTTGGTGAATATGTTTCCTGAGTAAAACTCTTTTCTGCCTTTATTTGAAAATGCATTTACTTACTTTGGCATCTGACTAAAATACTAGAGACTTTTAATAATAGTTAATAACTAACATTTTTTGAGCACTTACTTTTGCCAGACACTATGCTAAGCCCTTTTGCATGTTTCTCTGTGTTAACTTTGCAGCAGCCCCATAAGATCAGGGTAGCATTATTTCCATTTTACAAATAAGGAAACTAAGCCACGGAGAGGTTAAATAACTTGCCCAAGGTCACACAGCTAATAAATGGCGGATCTGGGACTCAAACTGAGGCAGTTTGACTCCAGAGCCTCCCTTTTAACCAGTATGTGATACTGCTTATATGGATCTATATAAATTTCTACTTAGAGTAGGATAAAACTTTTTATCATTGCATTATAATATTGAGCTTATACAGTGCAAATGTATAAGCTACAAATAAAGTCTTTCTTAGTTATATTTCTTTTATCTCAAAACTGGTTTTATTTATACAAATTTTGTGTCTTCTAACACTGTCCAAAGGCTTCTGCTTGAATGTGTTTATGAATATTTCATAATCAAGTACATGTATTATTCTTTAAGCCATTTATTTCTAAACTATAATAAAAAATATGTACTAGAATAATTTTAAAAAGTTTCTGTATTTTAAATAAATCTAGCCCAGTGATGGGCTGGACAGAATCAGGAGGGATCCAGTAAATGTCTATTAGACTTACTGTGAATGCCACCAAGAATTTCAGCTCTTTCATTTCCCAACTGGTATTTTTCAGGTGAATCTTTGTAGTCCCTATTTGTTACTGAGAAGAGCAGTACTGGCTTGTTTACGTCAGCTTGTACAGCGAGAAGCAGCTGAAGTTTCAGAACATGCTGTTATGCTTGCTAAGGATAGCAGAGAAGAGTTGACTCCAGGTAATTCTTTTTATCAACATTATCTCCAGCTCAAATAATTTTTTAAAATAATTATTTTAAGTTCATTTATTTATTTTGAGAGAGAGGGCACATGTGTGGGGAAGGGACAGAGAAAGAAGGAAAGAGAAAATCAGAAGCAGGCCCCATACCATCAGCATGGAGCCCAACTTAGGGCTCAGTCTCAACGAACTGCAAGATCACGACCTGAATCAAAATCAAGAGTCATATGCTCAAGAGTTGGCACTCAACCAACTGAGCCACCCAGGCACCCCAGATAATTTTTTAAATGTTTATTTATTTTTGAGAGAGCACAAGCAGGGGGTGGAGAGTGCACAGAGAGAGGTGGGGATAGAGGATCTGAACCAGGCTCTGCACTGACAGCAGCAAGCCTGACACAGGGCTCAAGCTCACGAAGCATGAGATCATTACCTGAGCCAAAGTTAGATTCTTAACCAACAAAACCCCTCAAAAAATTGTTTTAATTTTGAGTCTTCCATTTAAACATGAGTTTTTAAAGTGAAAATTTGAAGTTAACGTATAATGTCTTAAACCTGCTACAAGGTAGTCGCTAGCAATTACTACCATTCCCAACCAGTGATGTTACTGGATTATAACAATGGTATTCAACTTAGGTCCCCAAACTAGCAATATCCACCTTAGTGAGAACTTGTTAGAAATGCAAATTATTTGGCCCCATCCCAAATCCGCTTAACCAGAATTCTGGGAGTAGAGCCCAGCAATCTTTCTATGTTTTTACAATCCCTGTTAACGTATATTGAAATTTGAGAGGCACTCAAATTTTAGAGCAAGTTTTTTCACAGCAATGCATTGAAGTTGGATTTAGTCCTTAAGTAATTTACCATGTGTCTTTCTTCCTCTTTAATCTCATTTAATAAAATTTATCATAGATAAGTCTTCTTTAGGTAAAAGGGTTTTTATGTGCCTTCTTTATTTTAGAGCTGCATTAAAAGATTTCTTTGTTGGTAAGATTTAGGTATGTATGTCTTTATTTTAAAATTATGTGGGTAACCCAAATATGCATATAAATTAAATATAAATAACCTCCAAAAATATTAATGGTAATATCTACTCTTATGTATATAGTTTCCAAAGTGCTGTCACACTTTTAGAAGGTCTCAGGCTTCACAAAGCTTTCCAATATCTAAAGCATTCATTGGGGCGCCTGGGTGGCTTAGTCGGTTAAGCGTCCGACTTTCGCTTAGGTCATGATCTCTCGGTTCGTGGGTTCGAGCCCCGCGTCGGGCTCTGTGCTGACTGCCAGCTCGGAGCCTGGAGCCTGTTTCAGTCTGTGACTCCCTCTCTCTCTGACCCTCCCCTACTCACGCTGTCTCTCTCTCTCCTAGAAATAAACAAAACATTTAAAAAAAATAAAATAAAATAAAGCATTCATATCAGTATGTTTTACTATCATGCTGTGCTCCTTAGTTTGTTGTCATACTAAGATTTTAACTCTTTGACTTGAGTTCATCAGCATTGCTGAACTAGTATAGTAGCCACCCAGACAGGTTGCAGAACTCATTTGAAAACAATTGATTACTTACTTTAACCAGAGAAACTTTAATCTTTTAACCATGTGAGATATTCTGCCTAAGTATCCTTCAGTTTATCTTCGCCACTGAAATTATCTGCATTATTTGCTTTTGGCTTTGATTGTATAAACATGCTGGTATATGTTCCTAGAATTCTTGAATTAACTATAGGAATAAAATGCAGTAAAGAACTCGTTATATAATTCCTTTTTATTAAAAGAATTTTTTTTTTAATGTTTTTATTTATTCCTGAGAGAGAGACAGCGTGAGCAGGGGAGGGTCAAAGAGAGTGGGGGACACAGAATCCAAAGCAGGCTCTAGGCTCTGAGCTGTTAGCACAGAGCCTGACGTGGGGCTCGAACCCACAAACTGTGAGATCATGACCTGAACCGAAGTCAGATGCTTAACCAACTGAGCCACCCAGGGGCCCCTATAATTCCTTTTTAAAAATTTATAATTTTTCAAGACTCAAAGGAGACAGACACACAGAGGGAAGATGCCTATGTGAAGGTGGAGGCAGAAACTGGAGTGAAGCAGCAACAAATCAAGCAATGTCACAGCTTGTAGTTAACCACAGAAGCTAGGTAGAAGCAAAAAGAATTCTTCCTCTGACTCTTCAGATGGAGCATGACCCCACTGATACCTTGATTTCAGATGTCAGGACCCCAAATTGTAATGGAATGAATTTCTGTTATTTAAAGCCATTCAGTTTATGATGAGTAGTTATGGCAGCCCTAGGTGCCATAATACACATAACATAATACACTGCCCCTCCATGGTCCCAGTTCCCAGGGGATGGCACCTGCTGTGATTCCAGGTTCTACTCAGAAGCACTAGTTCTCATCTCCAGTGTCCTTAACATGTAGTGGCACCACACAGTTGGTAATCTCTGAGTTGAGTCACCATCCCCAGTTTTAGCTCTTCTAATATCTTTATAACTAGTTCTCTACATTAAATATCTTATAATGAAAAATAAAATAAAATAAAATTTTGTAATTTTTCAAGCCAGTGGAAAAAGTTGAAAGAAGTGTGCAGTGAACACATATATTCACCTACTTAGCACCTTTATGGCATTCATTTTATATATCTTCCTCTCTTTCCATATATACACAGATGCACACCTTTTGCCAAACCATCTGAAAGCAGGCTGCAGGGGCACCTGGGTGGCTCAGGCAGTTAAGTGTCCGACTTTAGCTCAGGTCACGATCTCATGATTCATGGGTTCAAGTCCCGTGTCGTGCTGACAGCTAGCTCAGATCCTGGAGCCTGTTTCAGATTCTGTGTCTCCCTCTCTCTGGCCCTTCCCTGCTCATGCTGTCTCTATCTCTCCCTCAAAAATAAATAAAATAAAATAAATAAAATAACTAAATTAATTAAAAAATAAAATAAAAATTTTTTTTAAAATGAAAGCAGGCCGCAGACACCAAGACAGCAAACTCCTAATATATGCATTCTCCTTCATGACCACACATTATTTCCACACCTAATAAAATTAACATTGATTTAGTAGCCATCATAGAATATGCACTTCTCACACATATTTCCCCAGTTATCCAAAAAATGTCTTTTATGACTCATTCCTACTCTTCCTTACCACCACCCAAATTTAGGATCCAACCATGATTCACACATTACATTGTTTTTTCTCTCTTTAGACTCCTAATCTGAAACATTCCTACTGCTTCCTTCTGATTTTTTTCTTTAAGCGAATTATAGTTGACACACAATGTGAATTTGTTTCAAGTGTACAGCACCATGTTTCGACAAGCTTAAATAAACATTATGCTATATTCACAAGTGCAGCTACCATCTGTCAATATACCCCACACTATTATAGTACCACTGACTTATATTCCCTACTCTATACCTTTTATCCTACTGCTTCCTTCTAGTCTTTAAAAGATCATTTCTCTTACAAAATAGTATAATAGTAGCATTATCTTTAGAATCTAAATGCTTTCATAAATTCTAGATAAGTTTGGGTTGCCTGGGTGGCTCAGTTGGTCAAGCATCTGACTCTTGATTCGGCTCAGGTCATGATCTCACAGTTCATGGGATTGATCTCCACGTCAGTCAGCACAGAGCCTACTTGGTATTCTTCTCTCCCTCTCTCAACTTTAAAAAAAAATAAAACAGAAAGTAAAAGCTTGATAAGTTAAATCTTCAAGAGAAAATTTATCTGTTCTTTTGGCATTTCCAGAATGAGAGGAGGCTCAGATCAAGGGGCTTATGTTTCCTCTTTAAGGTGCTTTATTACCTTGCAGTGAGAATATTTGCATGTAGTATTTTAATAACTCCAGAATGTGTATACTTCTCATATGGCAGTTTTGTTTTCTGTATTACTTAGATCATCGATTTTCTTCTTGTCAGATGCTAACATCAGAGAAGTGGGCCTTGAAGGGGCATTATTGACCTTACTAGACAAGGAAACAGATCAGAAGTTATGCCATGATATCAAAGAGACTTTAAACCATATGCTTACATCTATGGCAGTGGATAAGCTCTCCTTCTGGTTAAAGCTTTGTAAAGATGTTCTTGCTGCATCTGCTGGTAAGTATTGGTGGTTACCAGTAGAAATAAAATATAAAGAAAAATGTTCTAAAAAGTGTTTGCCAGTGACAATTTATTAATTTTATCTGAGTATTTGGATTATCATTGCTTGTTGCTTTTTTCAAATGAAGATTCTAGTGTTTAAGTCTAACACTTAAGCTTGTGGGTTTTTTTATTCTTCTGATTATCTTTTATGACTTCCTGTCTAAGACAAAATAAAAAAATAGACTTATTTATACTATAAAATGGATGACCTGACTTACAATAGCCCCATCGTTTGTTTTCATACATACAATATTTGAGGGATTTCATCAAGTCAACTTAATATAAAAATCATCAAAAATTACAACATTTTGAGCGAGCAAGTTTCTCTACACTCGGTAATGTTGATTTCAAACAGGGTTAAAAAATAGTGTTATTTACTTAATGTATTTGTGATTATAAGATAATGGTTAGTGAGAATGTGTATTAGGGTCCTTCAAATTTATATCTTTGGAGTAACAGAGAAAATAAATGAGAGGAAGAAAAGAAACAAATTCTGTTCCAGGTACTATACATACTTTACCTGATTTAATCCTTTAACCGTCCAGTGAGTAGGCAGTATACTCCATTTTACACAAGAGAAAACAAGGTTTGGAAAAGTTAGGTAATTGGTCCAAAGACATACACACATGGATTCAGACTTTACCATGACTTTAAAGCCCAGCTTCCTAAACAAAATAAAAAATGGACTATTGGGACTTCATCAAGACAGAAAGCTTCTACCCAGCAAAGGGAACAGTCACCAAAACTAAAAGGCAAGCTATGGAATGGGAGAAGATATTTGCAAATGACATATCTGATAAAGGATTAGTATCCAAAATCTATAAAGAGCTTTTAAAACTCAGCACCCCAGAAAACAAATAATCCAGTGAAGAAAGGGGGAGAAAAAATGAATATTTTTCCAAGAAGACATACAGATGGCTTACAGATACATGAAAACATGCTCAACATCACGCATCCTCAGGGAAATACAAATCAAAACCATGTTGAAATACCACCTCACACCTGTCAGAAGGGCTAAAATTACACCACAGGACAGGAAACAACAAATGTTGGAAAGGGTTCAGAGAAAAGGGGAATCCTCTTAAGCTGCTGGTGAGAATGTAAACTATTGTAGCCATTCTAGAAAACAGTATGGAGGTTCCTCAAAAACTTAAAAATAGAGCTGCCCTCTAGTAATTGCAGTACTAGATATTTATCCAAAGACTACAAAAATGCTGATTCAAAGGGACACATGCACCCCAGTGTTTATAGCAGCACTATCAAAAATTGCCAAATTATGGAAAGACTACAAATATCCATTGACTAATGAATGGATAAAAAAGATGTGGTATATGTGCACAAGGGAATATTACTCGGCCATCAGAAAGAATGAAATCTTGGAGCACCTGGGTGGCTCAGTTTGTTAAGCATCTAACTTTTGATTTCGGCTCAGGTCATAATCTAGTGTTTCATGAATTGGAGCCCCACGTCAGGCTCTGTGCTTAGAGTGTGAAATCTGCTTGGGATTCCCCTTCTTTCCCTCTGTTTCTGCTCTTCCCCAACTCATGTTCTATCTCAAAAAAAAAATTTTTAAAGAATGAAATCTTGCCACTTTTAGTGACATGGATGGAACTAGAGTTTTTTACTAAGCGAAATAAGTCAGAGAAAGACCAATACCTTATGATTTCATTCATATTTGGAATTTAAGGAGCAAAAAGAGTAGGGGAAAAAACCATGAGACTCTTAACTATGGAGAGCAAACTGAAGATTGATGGAGGGAGGTGGGTGGGAGATGGGCTAGATGGGTGATGGGTAGCAAGGAAGACACTCATGAGGAGTACTGGGTGTCATGTGTAAGTGATCACTGAATTCTACTCCTGAAACCAATGTTACACTATATGTTAACGAACTAGAATTTAAATAAAAACTTTTAAAAAATGATAAAATCCAGCTTCCTACTGTACTTCAGTAGCTCTTAAACTCAGTTACTAAAGCTTTATAATTTCATGTATTATCTGAGTTAAAGGAGGAAAGGCATTATTTTAAAAACTTTGTTTTACGTTTTCTACTGTCTACCTTGATTCCCATTGGTCCTCTTCTCTTCCATTGATTTATATCTGTTCTTTCAGTCACTGTGCTATACATGTTTTCCTTTGTTGAGGCTTTCTTCTATCCCGCTACTTGAGAACTTACAGGAGCTTCTCCTTTGAGGAAAATCTGTATGTGCCTAGATAGACAGGTTGATTACAGTTTTCTGTATCTCACATATTTCTGGTATCTCCCAGAGCTTACTTTCTCAGTTTTATTTTACCAGTTGTTCTTTATCCTTTGTAGTTTGGCTTTATCCCTTCTTATTAGGAAAACACACATTTCGGTCTTTCTTGGCTTATTATCTTAGTCTGATGACAAGACTTTGCCATAATTTTGTGAAATCTTTGCTATCATAACATACTCAAGAAATGTTGATCTACAAGATAATTTAAAGGGCACTGGGTAGCTTAGTCGATTAAGTGTCTGACTCTTAATTTCAGCTTGGGTGATGATCTCACTGTCAGGAGATCAAACCCCATGTCAGACTCCACCTTGAGTGTGGAGCCTGCTTAAGATTCTCTCTTTCTGTCTCCCACTGTCCCTTTCCTGCTTGCCTACACACTCTTTCTCAAAAAAAAAAGTTTATTTAAAAATTTTTTTTTAACATTTATTTTTTTTCAGAGACAGGGCACAAGTCAGGGAGGGGCAGAGAGAGGGGGGGAAACACAGTTCAAAGTAGGCTTCAAGCTGCAAGCTGTCAGCGCAACACCGGATTTGAATCTATGAACCATGAGATCATGACCTGAGCTGAAATCAGACACTTAACCAGCTGAGCCAGCCAGGAACCCCAAAAAGTTAAAAAAAAATTTTAAGATAACTTAAGGGGAAAAAGTTTGGTCCCTTATAGCTTAGTTCCATTTGAAGTCGAGTTAAACAGAGTTAATAGGGTAGCAGTTAATATAAAGAGGAAAGAATTCATTCCTCACTGCTTAAACCATCAGGAAATTGTGAGACTACAAATGACAGAAATGAGTCTATTTTCAGAAAAATATTTTCAGACATGTTTAGTAGGCTCAGGAACCTTCTTTAGATCTGTTCAAGGCCCTAGTGTTAAAACAACCTCCCTAGTGCAATCTGCCATAGTCCATAGAAGAGAATTTTGAGCTTCCTTAAGTATAAATGTCTACATACAGAGGACTGATGATTATTTAGTATCATGTCTATAGTATCATATTTAGTTTTTAACTTTCAGTATAATTCGAACAACTTTGTCATTTTGACCTGGAACAGTTCTTACAGCATTTCTTTGGATACCACTGTTGTCTGTAGTTATTAGATGTGTTTATTTTACATTGTTGAAGATGTATGATTGAGCAACAACAATTCTAGTCTGAATTTGAAGTCATAAATGTATCTTCCATTTGATTATAATTACATGTATTCTCCCTTGATAAAAGATTTTACAACTGTAACTTGTGTGGATACAATGCAAGAAGAGGAAGGAGATAAAGGGGATGATGCCTCAGTTCTGACCACCGGAAATGATGACAAATCCTATCCTTTTACCAATCCCCGATGGGCTACTAGAGTCTTTGCTGCTGAATGTGTCTGTAGGATAATTAACCAGTGTGAGAATGCTCACAGAGCACATTTTGACATTTCTTTAGCACAAGAAATGAAAAAAAGGGATTCAAGAAGTAAGTGACATAATAATGAAAAGACCAAAGAATATACATAGAAATGTTGTCTGTGTTTTTCATGTTAATTTAAGAACTAAAACTAGAAAGTAGTTTGTATTGTTCCAAATCCGTTATGAAACCTGACTATAATATTTATATAAGCTAAAAGTTAAGCATAGTTCTAATGTTTAAACACATTTTTACTGATTGAGCTTTTTAAAGTGTCATTTACTTATGTTTAATGGGCATGTGCCTGAGTTAAACTTATAGAGAATAATCATGTTCTTGGAAAGTAGAATGTACATTATTAGCTAGCTCACAAATTTTATGTTCTGAATTACACCTCACAATAATCTTGCTTATAGATTATTTTGGTTTCATGAATATTACCCAGAAAACATTTGAGCCTATCACATTATAAAATAAACCTGCTTGCAAGACCGTTTCCACCTTTCATTGTTCAGATTTATTGTCTCTACCTAAAGGGATATATGTGTGTATTATGGTTTGATGTCCTATTTTCAAAATTCACTTAAGCACATTATGTCCAAAGACACAGTGCACATATCTAAAAGCCATGGATGTATTTTTTACCAGACAAAAGAATTATATAGCAAAATGTTGCTATTGCCATTGTGGGAGTATGAATTAGGTATCTCTGTTTTAATGATTTTTCAGGCAAGCATTTATTGCGTCTCTTATGTGTGATAAGCACCATGCTGGAAACTGATAGGTATAAAATTAGTGTATCAGAGTTGCTTACTTATTCCTTTGTTCCCAATTAAAATTATAATTGACACTTGCTAAGATGAGTTGGTTTTTTTTATTGTGACCTATAACATTCTTAAAATTAGTCCCAGATATACTTTAGGTAAAGGTTAGTTGTATCCCTGAACATTTTATTGTTGGAATATTGTTAAATGATTGTCCTATCTCTCCTCAGTAGAATTATCATACCAAAGCATGTATTGTAGGAATGAAAGGAATTCTCACTTATAATTTTATAGCTGCAAGTAATTTTTAATATTCCCATTATTTGTATGTGTGCCAAGACATACAAAAATAATATAATTTAATCCATATAAAGAACCACATAAAACTATGTTTTTCCAAAGAAACATCAAGTCTTTTAGCTTCAACTTGACATAAAGAGAATAATTAAATTAACTGCCTAATTCGTTAACCCCCAAAGTTTCCTAAATATCTTCTAAAATGCTTTTATCAGAAAGTCCAAACAAAGTTTTTATTGAAGGTACTATTAACACTCTTCTAAAGGATGCTAATTTTGCCTTTGGTTTTTGAATAGCTGCGTAATTGTTTGCTTTGGGAGTTCTATGCATGTGATTATTTGCAGGAGCTTAGTAAATCCAGCTTTAAAGTCTATGTTTAACTAGCAGGAAAATGAAACAGTAAATCACATCAGAGGTATTTAAAAGAAAGCTAGAAAAGCGTGTGAAATCAAAAGGATGAATGATTATTTAACATAAATCTCAGTTCTAGCATATGCTTTTTCTTGATAAGACGTTTTTAATCTTGTAGATGACTTTTTGGTGCTACATCTTGCCGACTTAATTCGCATGGCCTTTATGGCTGCCACAGATCACAGTGACCAGCTCCGTCTTTCTGGCCTTGAAACACTGTTAGTTGTTATTCGGCGATTTGCAGCTATTCCAGAACCAGAGTTTCCAGGTCATGTAATTCTGGAACAGTATCAAGCCAATGTAAGCACTTTCTGTTGAGAACTTTATCTTTTAACACCTGGGATAAAAAGTCTGTGAAAGCAATTGGCATATCACTTTTTAACACGTAAATGAGTCTATGTCTCTGCTAATAGGTCTCCAATATATATTCAGAATATAGAAAATGCATATGTTTGAAGAAAATCTCCCAAGTAAAAGCAAAGTGGTACATAAGCAGGTATTTTATAACATGAAAGGTTTTAACAGTTAAAACCTTCTGGGTAATGTGGGGGAATAAAATACTCTGCTAATTAAATTCTTTACAAAATATCTGAATATTCTTAAGATACACTAAACCATTACTAAATATTCCATTTAGGCTACGTGCATGTTTTATCTTAAAATTGTCACTCCTGGAATAGATGAATGTTCCATCACAAACATCACATGTAATCCTCCAGCAGCTTTCATCCTTCCCTACTGCTCATGATTCAGGGCCAGCTTTTGTGGGCTAGCAGTTAGGGAGACAGGAACAGTTTACCAGTTGACTGGCTGTCTCTATCACATCTTCCTAGCAGGAAATGTCCATGTATATTCCTGGAGAAAACAAAAGAAAGGGATTGTTGTTATATAGAACTATCATATTAGAATGAAATGTTACAATTCAACTTAAGGGGAGTTCTGTTATATTCTTAACCTTCTAAAAATTGCAGATGAGGGACACCTGTCTGGCTCAATGGGTAGAGCATGGGACTCTCAGTCTCAGGGTCATGAGTTCAAGCCCCATGTTGGGCATAGAGCTTGTTTAAAATAATTGCAAATGATAGAAATATAATGACAGCTCACTTAAGCTGAAGAAGAAAATTATTTTCAAGAATCACAGTTGGCTCTGCTGTCTTCTACACCCACTTTATTCTCAAGTTTGATCTCTCCAAGTGGTATCAAGATGGCTGTCTCTTAGCACTCAGTCTTTTTTTTTTTTTTAAGGTTATTTATTTATTTTGAGAGAGAGTGCAAGTGAGGGAGGGGCTGAGAGAGAGGGAGACAGAATCCCAAATAGGCCCTGCGCTGCCAGCACAATAGCCTGATTCAGGGTTCCAACTCATAAACAACGAGATCATGACCTGAGCTGAAGCCCAAAAGTCAGGCACTTAACGGAATGAGCTCCAAGCACTCACTCTTAAAAAGAGACTGTGCTTCTGCCCCAGTACTCCGAGCAAACATCTTCAAGGAGAGCTTTCATTACCCCTGTTTGGATCCCTTGAGTCACACAGTGCTCTCAGCTCCGTAGCAACAACAGGGGATAAGAGTCAGAGAGAGAATGTTCCTTCAAGGAAAATTGAGGTGCTTTTATCTAAAAACATATATACTGGACAGGCAGGAAAAACAGGTGTCCAGAATACCTATTGTAAACAATTTTAAAATAATATTAAAGAGATGAAGAGTTTGCGCAATCGAACTCATTGATATTTCCTATCATTTGTTGTCAGGTAGGAGCGGCACTTAGGCCAGCCTTCACCTCAGAGACGCCACCTGATGTCACTGCCAAAGCATGTCAGGTAAGTGATTAAAAGGACAAAGCTTAAGAAGTAAAACCTCCCTTAGCACAAGTTATCTTAGAGTACTTTAGATTTGTATTTCAAGTGAGACTGAACATTTTTCATGTATCTAAGAGCCATTATAATCTACAATTTTAAAGTTACTTTTCGAGGAGTGATGGTCAGACCCTCAATATCCAGCCCTAAAGCAGAACTGACTTGAATTATTTATAAACGAAATGGAATAAACTAATTTTAGCCCATTCTTTCAACTTTCTCTAATCCATTTGTATTTAGGATATGTTTGAGTTACCTTGAATATTCAGAGAGTGTATTAAATGTTGTACGAGGTCTCTGTTATCACCTCTTTGTATTCTTACTATAAGTCATTAAAATCTTTTGTGAAATGAGACAGGAACTATATAAAGAGAAGATGAAAAATTAGTTTTCTCTAGAAAAGGAAAACTACTGTGACATCTGGGAAAACCAGACAACCTCTGATAATTGAGCAACTGTTTGCATTGGAGACTTAGTAATAATGTTTTGTTTAAAAATATTTTTTAGTATCTATTGTCAAAATGATCAAAATTTTCACTGGGTTTTTTAATGTTAAGTTCTTTATCCTTCAGCAGTTATCTCTGCTTTTAAAAGAGTAAGAGGAAACAATCAAGATTGAGGATTTAATTCAAATTTTAATCCAAACATTTATCAAAGTGGTACCTTTCATGGCTTTATTTCTCCATATTAATAACATCTGAAACTCTGATTTATTTACTTACCAGCACTGGTTTCCTTGCTTCAACCTTAGACTTCATTCTCTTTTAAAATGCTGGCTTTTGACTGGCATTATCAGCCATATCCATTGGGCTTCCTGGTAGCAAGATGATTTCAGTGTCTAGATTCCTGAGATATGGGTGAGCTCTGCTGAACTCACAAGGGAGGTTTTTACAGTTTTTAAATGTAACTTTTGATTTTCTTAAAAACCAGGTTTGCAGTGCCTGGATAACAAGTGGAGTTGTAATTGACCTTAATGATCTTCGAAGAGTTCATCAGTTGCTTGTTTCATCATTAACAAAAATACAGGCTGGAAAAGAGGCTCTGAGTCACTTATATAATGAAAGTGCTTCTACCATGGAGATCTTAGCTGTGCTGAAAGCCTGGGCAGAGGTTAGTGCTTCTCCATATATAACTGGAATTTTAGACATTGTTAATATAAACACCGTAGGCTATAAACTGAAAGTACCTATTTAAAACACAAATAAGTCCATTTTTAAGGTTAACAAAAGATGTTCAACATGAGATTTCCTTATGTGTTAATTGATTTTTTATCCAGGCATTCTAAAATATCCTTTATTGCCTATTATCTGCTACTTTAGGAAGGGACAGCCATGAGCTGGAAAGACTTTACAATAACCAATGGAAATCAACTTTTATTGAAATCTGAATTTTGGAAGTGTGGGTTTGCTTGTATGTTATATCAATTCTGTATACATACTTCAATTTTTTTTTAGAACACTTTCATAGAATAGCTTTTAATTATTAAATGTCATTTTCTTTTTCAAAATTAGTGAAATATTATTGGAAAATGTTTAACTTTATTTACTCTTCTAATCCAGAAGAAAGATAAATAATTTTAAGTTTACTATGAAAATGAGCACATATGAAAGTAGATAGAATAATGTAATGCACTCATGTATACGCATCATTGAGGTTTCAGCAGTTCCCAACTTGGCCAACCTCAGTTCATATATCATTTTAATGAAGGTATATAGTCCTAGATTGCAACTGAGAGAATTAACCAGTATGTAAGAAAATGTTTCTTCCATTAGAGCAAATTAAAACTTGAAGATTAGTGAGTCCATATTTTTGTCATTATTTGGGTTTGACAAACCTTATTTAGGAAGTTGTTCTCTGTATATTTAGTAAGTTAGAACTAATGATCTTTAACAGTCAACTCTGATGCTTTTAAACATTAACTGTTAGTAGAGCACACAAATTTTCTAATCTAACCTATTTTTATAAATAATTCTCTACTTATGTAGTGTTCTTTATAATAATATTAATCTCTAGGCTTTGGCTTAAGCCCATTACCTCCCATTCTCTCCTCAGTAAAAATAATGACTGACCACCAGATTCAGTATAACCAAGGTCCATAATCTCCTGTCTAAAATCCTTGGAGCCAGATATATTTGGAATTCAGAATTTGGGGGATTTTTCTGAAGTAATACAGTACATATTCCATGTATTTCTCCAAAAAAATTGAGGCAATACCATAGAAACTATAATCAAGCACATTGATACAGCTGTAGTAAAATGTTTGAATATTCACACTATGTTGACTAGGGAATCTAAATACCTATAAATACCCTCCTATAAATTCAGTCAATTTTACCACCAAATTAATTATTTTTCAGTGCTTTTTGGATTTTGGAGTTGTAGATAAAGAGGTAGTACATGTTATGTCCTGTGTTAAATACTTTCACATTCTTTTTTTTTTCCCCTGAGAATCTGTAAACATTTCTCACTTATTTGTGTGGTGTCCTGAGGCCATCTAAAAACTATTGTTATAGAAGCTGCACAATTTAGTAACCCTGCAAATGTGCTTTCAAAATGTTGAGAATAAAAAGAAAAATTTAAGTACAGGATCATGTGTACTTTAACATTCTTTGTCTAGTACAAATCTATCTTTAGGAAATTCTTAGATATCAAAATCAAATTATTCCATTACCAGGAGACCCTGAAAAACATTCATAAACTTATGGCCATAAAAAAACAGATTTCAGACTTAGCTCTTTTACCATGAAGTATTTTATTTTAATAAAGTATCTTCTTTGAAGGGGGGAAATGGTGGGGGAAAGGGGGAGAGGCAAACCATGAGAGACTCTTGAATGCTGACAAAAACTGAGGACTGATGGATGTGGGGGGGAGGGGGGATGGGCACGGAGGGGGGCACTTGTGAGGATGAGCACTGGGTGTTATATGGAAACCAACTTGACAATAAACTATTTGTAATAAAGTATCTTTGCATGCTACTTCTAGAATAATGTCTAAGACATGTATAGGCTTCTCTTTTTTTTTTTTAAGTTTAATTACTTATTTTGAGAGAGCGAGAGAGCACACACAAGAGTGGGGGGAGGGGGGAGCAAAGAGACAGAAAGAGAGAATTCTAAGCAGGCTCCACACTGTCAGCACAGAGCCCAAAGTGGCGCTCTAATTCACCAATTTGAGATCATGACCTGAACCGAAACCAGGAGCCAGATGCTTAACTGAGTGAGCAACTCCACCCCCCTACTTTCACATTCTACAGTCCTATAAACAGTGCATATTCAGTCTATTTATGTAAACTTTTTATAGTGATTTAGTAGTAACTTTGAAAGAAAATATTTATGTATTTCAACTTATTGCAGTTTAGAAATGGTCACCCCAAGCCATTTATTGACGTGGATTATAGGGCTATTACTAGGCTCAGTGAGAAAGAGTGTTGTGATCATTTAGTTAGAGCTATCAGGGATGTAAAACTGCAGAATGCCGGCATAGTTGTCAAGCATTTGCTATCCTCAGTTGCATATCATTAAAGAGAACATTTTTAGATCTTTCTATCCCAGTTTGTGTGTGTGGCTACATGTGTATACCTTGGTATCAGAGTGCATTAGAAGTCCAGTATGCTCAAAGGTAAATTGGTCTCCTCAGCAAGATAAAATATTATAGCACCTTTTTAATAGGTGCAAGAGCTTCCTATTTACAAGTTAACCCTTTAACAGGTCTACATAATTGCTGTAGAAAGACATAAAAGCCACAGACAACCTTTGAAGACTACGACCTGTTCAGAAGAGAGTGTCAAAAATGGGTCATGTTCATCAGATGGATTGCTGGACTTAGTCCACACAGACCTGGGCACGCTGAGTAGGCTCTGGCTTGCTGCGCTTCAGGATTTTGCTCTCTTAACTTTGCCTTCAGAATTTGCCTCCCAACTTCCCGTTGAAGGTAAGGGGTTTGTAAAATATTTACATAATTCCTAGAGTAACAGTAACTTTTCAAAATTTATCCCTTAGCAGGTAATATTTATCCGAAACATTTCTCTAGAATAATTCCCATTTATAGACTAAACATTTGAGAGTTGCTGGAGGCTAAATACCCTGAAGTTGACCTGCTTAGGTGATAAGGCATGCACATCTTACCTCACAGGATATTGTCATATTGCTCTCCAAAGCGGTTATAACAATTTTTTAAAGTTTATTTATTTAAGAGATACAGTACAAGTGAGGAAGAGGCGGGGAGTGGGGGTAATCCTAAGTAGGCTCCACGTTGCCAGCACAGAGGCCGATGTGGGGCTTGAACTCACTAAACCATGAGATCATGACATGAGCCAAAGCAAAGAATCAGACACTTAACCAGCTGAGCTGCTCAGGGACCCCAGCAGTTAAAACAGTTTATATGTCCACCAACAGCATGTTTCTGTTTCACTACATTTTCTACCATTAAATGTTGTCATACTTGATTATTTCTGCCGTTAGGTGGGTCTGAAATAGCTTTTCATTGTTTTATTTTATTATTTCATTGGTTAAAAACCTTTTTTTGGGGCGCCTGGGTGGCTCATTCGTTGAGTGTCTGACTTCAGCTCAGGTCATGATCTCACGGTTCGTGGGTTCGAGCCCCGCGTCAGGCTCTGTGCTGACAGCCAGCTCAGAGCCTGGAGCCTGTTTCAGATTCTGTCTCCCTCTCTTTCTGACCCTCCCCTGCTCACACTGTCTCTCTCTCTCAGAAATAAATAAAACATTAAAACAAAACTTTTAAAAAAAAACTTTTTTCATAGGTTTATGGGCTAAGTTTCTTCTTCCATCAATTACCTAGTCATAATCCTTGTCCATTTTCTACTTGGTATTTGTCATGATTTTACTGATTTATTAATCTCTTTTATAACTTTAGTATTATTACTTTATGATTGCGTGTTTCCCAAGTCTATAGCTTATTCTTTCTTTTATCTTTCTAAAACTAATGTAATCAGTCATTTATGGTTTGTAGTTCTGTGTAATACCTCACAGGTTTTTTATTTAAGGTCATAAAGACCTAAAAGCATTACAGTTTTGCTTTTTACATTTTGGGGTTTAGTGCAGCTAGATTTGTGTGTATGTAAAGGGGATAGGCATCTAATATTGTAGTCAGTTATTAATATTGCCATTTTATGGATTGGATATTTAGTAGCCACTTTTATTCTTCATGTTATTCTAAAATGCTGTGGGGGTTTTTTTGTTTTGTTTTCTGGGTTGTTTTGTTTTGTTTTTACTCTTTGATAAATTCTAGGTCAGCCTGTCAGCTCTTACTGGAATTTTACCTGGGGGCGCCTGGGTGGCTCAGTCCATTGAGCATTCAACTTCAGCTCAGGTCATGATCTCACGGTTCGTGGGTTCGGGCCGTGCATCAGGCTCTGTGCTGACAGCTTGCTCAGAGCCTGGAGCCCGGAGCCTGCTTCGGATTCTGTGTCTCCTTCTCTCTTTTCCCCTCCCCCACACATGCTCAGTCTCAAAAATAAATTAAAAAAAAAAAAAAAAAAGAATTTTACCTGGAATTCTAGAGATAGGAATGGTTTCTGTACTTTTCAGTAGCATCAAAATGGAAATAAACTGATTTATTGGTTTAATTGTCAGCCACTAGTGAATGACAGGCATTAATCAACATAAATAAATCTCAAAAATATGAAGTTTGGAGGGCACCTGGGTGGGCTCAGTTGGTTAAGCATCTGACTTCGCCTCAGGTCATGATCTCTTAGTTTGTGAGTTCAAGCCCTGGATCAGGCTCTGTGCTGACCCCTCAGAGACTGGAATCTGCTTCCGATTTTGTGTCTTCCTCTCTCTGCCCCTCCCCAACTTGTGCTCTGTCTCTCTCAAAAATAACAAAGGTTACATACAACATGGAGCCTTTTAAGTAAAGTTAAACACAAAATAAAAGCACATATTATTTATGAATACAAACATCTATTGTGAAACATCTGTTATGAATACAAAAACCTATTGTGGGAGTGATTTCACACTGACTTGAGGGAAGTGATTACAGAAGCAGGGATAAAAATTAGTGGTATAACAAAATTGTAAGGTTTTTTTCTTTTTTTTATAAGTAAGTGATTATAAGTAAGCAAAATGTTTATATTAATCTTGTAAGTAAGTAAATGGGTAGCAGTATTTGTTTCAAACACACACCATATATGAGTTCCTTAAAGAGACTTGGGATGATAGGAGTGGTGTTATTTTACAACAAAGAAGACAGAAAATGTAGTAGGAGCTAACCTCTTTTATTCCTCCTGAAACTGCTTCCACTTTTTTGTAGGTGGTGCTTTCTACACAGCAGAAACTAGTGAAAATGCAAAATTGCATTATTACAACTCCTGGGCGCTTATCCTGCACGCTACAGCATTGTGGCTTACCAGCACAGGCTTTGTGGTTGCTGACCCAGATGAAGGTGCATCTCATCTTTCAAGACCTGTAACACCTACTTCTATGTGTCAGGGTTCATCATCTGGGGCTACAGTAAAGTCACCTGAGGATATCTGCACTGATAGATTCCATCTTATTTTAGGTTAGTAAAAGAACTAACAAGCTTCTAACCCTACAGAGTTGTTCTTGAATTGTGCCTCACTGCCTATCAACTCTTGGTGGCAATTACCTCATCTTTGTTAGGTGTTAGTGATAACCTTGATATAAATGAGTGAACTTGTATACATTTTACAAAATTGTAGATTTTATTAAGTCTAGAATCCCATTTACAAACTGGCTTCAGCATCATGTTGAATGATTTATAGAAATTGTAAGACAATCCTAGTTCTTTGCACATAATTTTTTTTTAAATTTTTTTTTAATGTTTTATTTATTTCTAGGAGAGAGGGAGAGAGACAGCGTGAGCAGGGGAGGGTCAGAGAGAGAGGGAGTCACAGACTGAAACAGGCTCCAGGCTCTGAGCTGGCAGTCAGCACAGAGCCCGACGTGGGGCTCAAACCCATGAACCGCGGGATCATGACCTAAGCGAAAGTTGGACGCTTAACCGACCAAGCCACCCAGGCGTCCCTTTTGCACATAATTTTTAAAAGATCCATGTATAACTATACATTTTTTACGGGCACCTGGGTGGTTCATTTGGTTAAACATCCAACTTTGGCTGTGGTCATGATCTCACAGTTCATGGTTTTGAGCCCTACATCAGGCTGTGTGCTGACAGGTCAGAGCCTGGAGGCTGCTTCGGATTCTGTGTCTCCCTCTCTCTCTGCTCCTCCCCCACTCGTGCTCACGCGTGCTCTCTCTCTCTCTCAAAAATAAACATTTTTTAAAAATTACAAAGTTTTAAAATTTCTCTCTCTATATACTAAAAATACCAATATACTGAGGTCATCTACCTGTCCTCACCATGGGCTCCAATGCCTTCTTTTTTTTTTTTTTTATTTATTTATTTATTTATTTATTTATTAATGTTTTTATTTATTTCTAGGAGAGAGAGAGAGAGACAGAGCGAGCAGGGGAGGGTCAGAGAGAGAGGGAGTCACAGACTGAAACATGCTCCAGGCTCTGAGCTGGCAGTCAGCACAGAGCCCGACGCGCGACTCGAACCCACGAACCGCGAGATCGTGACCTAAGCGAAAGTCGGACACTTAACCGACTAAGCCACCCAGGCACCCCTCCAATGCCTTCTTAAGGATTGTAGGGTTCAAGAAAGTATACTCAGAGGTACAAAAGTGCAAGCAGATATTTAAGGTCAAAGATAAATGAGATTTTTAGATTATGAAGTTTAATACATTCTCTGGCTTTTCTGAAACTATTTTTTTTTGTAAAGTATTTATTTACTCTGAAAGAAAGAGGGCCCCCATGTGAGCAGGAGAGGGGCAGAGAGAGAGAGAGAGAGAGAGAGAGAGGCAGAGAGAGAATCCCAGGCACACTCTGCACTCGCAGCACAGAACCCAACTCAGGGCTTGAACCCAGGAACTATGAGATCATGACCTGAGCTGAAATCAGGAGTCAGACGCTTAACCAACTGAGCCACCCAGCATCCTAAGGAACTTCATTTTTAAAATGAAATCATCTTTCTAAGATACAATGAGTGTCTAGAAAAATGAAAGAAATGTTTTGTATTTTACCTAGTTCTTAGAAAGCAATGCATTAGATCAATCATTACCTATAAAGAAATGATTGATTAAATGAAATATAAAGGTTACAAATATAAATGATTAAATAAAGTTTATGGTTCAGAGAACTTCTCTTATTATTCCTTCTCAGGCCAGACATGATCAGATTTCCTGTATCCTTGGGTATATTAAAACTTCATTTCCAGTCATCTTGAGACAAGAGCTTTTTAAAAGCAAACTTATAAAATGAAGAATGGCAGTTAGTAGGAGTATAAGCTATGCAATTTAACCACTTCAGTTCAAATTATTTATGTACCCCATTGTAACTGACCTTGAGCAAATTAAATAACTTCAGCTCTATGTGTTCATCTCTCTATCAAAAAGAGTATTAGTAATAGTACCTTGGGTGCCCAGATGGGAGTAGAGCTTGAGACTCTTGATATCAGAGTTTGAGTCCAAGGCCTATGTCAGGTATAGAGATTATTTAAAAATCTTAACAAACTAAAATAGTACCTGCTTCCTCAGGTATTGTGAGAATGAAATGAAATGGTATATGTAAAGATGCCTTGCCTGCTCCATGATAATCACTCACTATATTTTAGTAAGGTTAAAGTTCTACAGCTACATGTTGGGGTACCTGGCTGGCTCAGTTGGTAGAGCATGCAGCTCTTGATCTTGGAGTCATGACTTCAAGATCCACAATGGATATGGGGGCCTACTTTAAAAACAAAAACAAAAACAAAAAACTCTACACGTTAAGTTTTTTGGCATCTTTGATCTGTTTCATCGTAACTATGCAGTAGTACACAAGCCTAATTAAGATTATTCTATATGTACATGTGGATAAAAACAACTAAAAGACCTACTTTATCACTTAATTGTTTCATCTTTTTTTTTTTAAATGTTTATTTATTTTTGAGACAGAGACAGAGCACGAGCTGGGGAGGGGCAGAGACAGAGGGAGACACAGAATCCGAAACAGGCTCTGGGCTCTGAGCTGTCAGCACAGAGCCCAATGCGGGGCTTGAACCCACGGACCACGAGATCATGACCTGAGCTGAAGTCGGATGCCTAACCGACTGAGCCACCCAGGTGCCCCTCATCTTTTATTTTTTTTTAAAGTAGGCTCGTGCCCAGTGTGGAGCCCAGCATGGGGCTTGAACTCAAGACCTTGAGAACAAGAGTTGGATGCTTAACTGACTGAGCTACATAGGCACCCCTTAATTGTTTACTCTTAAATTCATTGTGGTTTGTTTATATTACCTTTTTGTTAAGCTTACTGGTAGATCTTATCAAAATATAAAATGAATTCCTTAACTTCATAAGCCAAGAATCTCAAAGAAGCCTCCTTTTTTTTTTCTTTTTTTTTGGTTTTCTACAGGAATCAGTGTGGAATTTCTGTGTTCCTTACGTTCAGATGCAACCATGGAAAGCATTACCGCTTGCTTACATGCATTACAGGCTCTTCTAGATGTTCCTTGGCCCAGATCTAAAATTGGCAGTGATCAGGTGATTTCTTGTTTTTTTGTTAGGCTTCTGTAGATTTCAAGGAACAGGAATAAAACATGTTCAGGTTACCATAGCAAACAGAAAATGAGCGCAGAGAAGTAAAACTAAACTGCTGCCCAACTAGGTCTGAAAACTGGACAGCAACTATACTGAGCCAGGAGCAGTCATGCCTCTAACATCAATTTCTGTCCCTGCTTCTGCACTGATTTCTGCTGTCACCAGCTAACCACTCACTATAGCAGTTCTTGGGTCAAACTTTCAGCAATGATGATGAGAAGGTGCTGTGTTTCAGTGTCCAGTATAGTAGCCACCAGTAACATGTGGCATTCCCTCTTTGTATTTTTCTGCTTTGATGCACCCTGTTCTTTGTATACATCTGTATCTTCTATTCCCTTTCCCTAAGAGAGACCCTACATGGTTCATGTACTTAACATCTGTTACAGAGTATTCCCATTGCCTGAGTTCTCCTTCCTGGTTTTTAAAGAGACTACTGGCTAGCCTGTAGGTGGAGTCAGACACTAATACCTAACCCAGTTGTGACCATGATAATAGGACCGCTGTAAAAGTGTGGCATTTCCTTTAACTTATTTCACAAGAGCAGCTATGATTTTTCTCTTTATGTAGACTGTAATTTAGCCTATTAACACTGTTGTTTATTAGTTTTACATTGTTTTTTTTTTTCAATGTTTTATTTATTTCTAGGAGAGAGAGAGAGACAGCATGAACAGGGGAGGGTCAGAGAGAGAGGGAGTCACAGACTGAAACAGGCTCCAGGCTCCGAGCTGGCAGTCAGCACAGAGCCCGACGCGGGGCTCGAACCCACGAACTGCGAGATCATGACCCAAACGAAAGTCGGACGCTTAGCCGACTAAGCCACCCAGGCGCCCCTAGTTTTACATTGTTAATCAGCTTCCTACCTAACTTGGATTGTACTTGAATAAATTCTAAACTTTTTGTTCTTGCTTTTTCTGTATGTTAAAACAAGTATAATAATGACAGATTTACTCGCTATTTTCAAAGATGAAGGAAAGCCACTAGAATAAGCACTGGAAAAGTGGAAAATCAGAATATTTGTCCAGTGTATTTTATTCTTTAGAGAGATAGCCATTGTGTGCTTATTAACTTATCACTTTAAGTGTCCTTCTTCTCCATCCATCTCCTAGCATCCTTTGTTGCCATTACTAGAAAACCTCAGTACAGGTCTGGAAATCTAGATAGCAGCTCTTGAATTCTTTTAGTCACGTTTCTCATCTTTTTTTGGAAGTTTCCCTTACCATGTTCCTGTTTAAAAATGATCTTTTGTCATAGTGCCGTATTCTGCAAGATTGGACAAAAACCAATCTGGAGTTGGTTTAAAGTGGAACAAGTATTACTTAACTTTATCATGCCTATACCTTTATTTTTTTGTGAGCAATTTACTATATTCTCTTTTTGAATTTTTTCATGGCATTTAACACTGGTATTTTTAAAAAAGGAAGTATTTGATTTCGACTACAGTTTCCTCTAAATGTTTCCTATGATAGGACTTGGGCATTGAGTTGTTGAATGTACTACATCGAGTAATTCTGACCCGAGAATCACCTTCTGTTCAGTTGGCCTCACTTGAAGTGGTAAGACAGATTATCTGTGCAGCTCAAGAACATGTCAAGGAGAAAAGACGAAGTGCAGAAGGTGAATGTTAACCCATAATGCCAAATTAATCATCTTATTATAATCAAATTAATCAGCATTGTTTTAAACCATTCTTATGTCTGTGTTGTTTTGATAATCTTTTGTGTGTATTACAAATGAAACCTCTCTAGGTATGGCTTTAAGTCCTTTTATTCACGTCTACATGTTAGTTTGGGTATTGTCAGTAGCCAAACTACTATTCCTCAGGAAAATGAGAATTTTAACAAAATCCTAGAAGGGAAGAAAGTATCCCTCATACTGAGTAAGTACTTACTTTATCTCTAAGTGTCTACCAATGTACACAGGAGTACTGACAATTTCTTTTTAAATGTTTATTTCTTTACTTTGGGAGAGAGTGTGTGAGATCACGAGCAGAGGAGGTCCAGAGAAAGAAGGAGAGAGAGAATCCCAGGCAGGTTCTGCACTTTAAGTGCAACACCCAACACAGGACTCAAGAACCGTAAGATCTCTACACCCAGCGTTTGGGCTCAAACTCACAACCCCAAGTTCAAGAGTCACTTGTTCTTCCTCTTGAGCCAGCCAGGTGCCCCATAACTAATGACAGGTTTTTTTTTTTTTTATGACTTACTTTTTTGCATAGTGATTAAATTGTTTATATATAAGTCTAATTTGGTATTGATGAGTTTATCATTTAATATTACATTTGACCACATAAAACAAGAAATCCATCTAACAGTGGATTTAAAACACAAGGACTTTTTCTGTCATCTAAAAGAAGCCCCAGAGTCAGGCAATTCTGGGCCAGTCGGCGCTGGAGCTAGACCTGTTATGTTCACATTCTTCACAGCAAGGTGTTAACCAGATAGTATTTTAAGGCTGAGAGGGTTACCAAGGATTTCTTTGATCCTCTGCAATAAGAAGTCATAATAACGACAACTCCTTTTACCTCTATAACTTTCTCTTTTGGTCTTTAACACCCAAGACTTTAGCCATTTAAATGTTTTACCTACAGCAGAAATGAAATTGCCATCAACCAAAAGCAAAGCACGCACAAAGTAATTATTCAACACTTATTTTTTCTGTGTTTTAGTTGATGACGGGGCTGCTGAAAAGGAAACGCTGCCAGAGTTTGGAGAGGGAAAGGACACAGGAGGACTTGTGCCTGGGAAATCTTTGGTTTTTGCAACCCTGGAATTGTGTGTATGCATTCTAGTTAGGCAGCTTCCAGAACTAAATCCTAAATTGACAGGTAGCCCTGGAGTCAAAGCTACCAAGCCACAGGTGCTATCAGAAGATGGAAGCAGATTGGTGACAGCGGCATTAGTTATCCTCTCCGAACTCCCTGCAGTGTGCTCTCCTGAAGGTATGCTGTGGGATGTGATGCTCTTCTTGACTTGGAAAGAGAGAAATCGTTTTAATAAATAAAGGAGATAATGGTCTCCAATCCTTTTCTCATTAAACTAATGCCCACCCAGAGTTTTGGTGGGTAATATTTTTAATCCTCTAAGATTAACGTTGCAATCTCATAATTTGTTTTACTAAAAGGGTGAAGGTAAATATAGAGATAACATGTACTATAGACAGGTAATGTTCTTTGGTTGACAGTATTTTTAACCTGTGAGTGGCAATGATTAGCCCTTGGGCTTGTTTTTTTGTTTTTTGTTTCTTTTTTGTTTGTTTTTGGTAAAAAGTACTTAACAGACTTTCCATATCTCAGAAATGCCAGAAATTTGTAATCAGTTTAGAACATACTTTTAATGTAGTATTTAAGGCCCCATAGAGCTCTGCTGAGTCACTGCCTCTTCCTGATTCCTTCGTGCTCATCCCTATTGTGCTATTGTCCATGGCGTTACTTGATCTGAAGAGTCCCGTCCCTTCCCTCCTTTTTTATCATTTGCCTTCCTTTGTAGTTCATATCCAGGCCTATGTCACCTGTAAGTGCTTCCCTAAAAACTCCAGCTCATAATGAGTTTTGTATTTTCATATGTGTATATGTGTGTATAATGCTGCTTCTATATGTAGATAGGTTTTATGCATCATATAGAGCCATTATCTATAATTGGTTATTACATATAAAGAAGATAAACTTCTATACAAACAAATATGTCTTGTTTCCAATGAAATACTGTATCCTTCAGGAAATTTAGTATAATTGGCACTCAGTGCTTAATAGATTTCTTAATTAGTAAGCATTTTTTTTCTTACACATATCTTGACGACTTATGTGCTGTCTTATTTTTAACATGATTTTCAGCTTCATTTTGAATTAAAACCTATATTCCTTATTCTCAGACACTGCCTTACACCAAGAGTGGCAGAAAAAGTGACTAGCAGAAGATAGGGGGTAAAAATACACCATAAGAGGGCTGTTGAATAGCCTCTGGAAACATAAAATTCACCATTTTAGTTTTAATCTCCTTCATTTTAAACATAACTATTTAACTCTTAGTGACCATTAAATTTTTAATAATTTGTACTGAGTTGATTGCTACAAATTTCTTTAAAAAAAGAGTTTAATATAAAATATATATAAAAATATAAATACAATATAATATATAAATATAAATATAAAATATATATATGTATATATATATGTATGTATACTGAAACACAAAGCGTCTTTAAAAATGTATCTTACAGGAAGCATCTCAGTTCTCCCTACCATATTGTACCTTACAATTGGGGTCCTCAGAGAAACTGCTGTGAAGTTACCTGGGGGCCAGTTATCTCCAACTGTTGCAGCTGCCTTGCAGGCTCTGAAAGGAATATTGTCTTCTCCCATGGCCAGAGCAGAAAAGAGTCACACTGCTTGGACTGATCTTCTCCGTAGTGCTTTAACAACAGTACTTGACTGTTGGGATCCAGGTAATTAAGGCTGTTGGGAAGCAGTTGTTCAGCTTGTTTTAAAAAGCAAGTGGAATGGTATATTCACTACATATGTGTTTAGAGATTATGTATAAGTAGATAGAAACATCTGTGTTCTCATTTTAGTATCTTTACTCTTTAATGCGGTTAAATGACTGGCCTCCTGTATATTAAGTTGATAGTGAGAGACCTTAAAATGTAATATTAATTTACAAATACAGTGTGATCCATAACTAGGTGGCAAAAGTGTGTAAATTACACATTGTAAATCTAAAATAAGACTGATCAGGCTTATATCCTCATTCCATCATTTACTGGCTCTCTGGCTAGCCAAGTTACCCAACTTCTCTGAGCCTTAGTTTTCTTATTAACAGAGTAAGGGTATTGTGTTGCAGGAAATTGTTAGAGTGGTAACATAATACGTGGAAAGCATCTTGCTTATTATCTGACATATATCAATAAATGATAAGTAGTATTATGTTCAGTATATATAAAATTTGTCTTACTCTTATTATTGTGTAGTTTTTGTATTCAACATGATGCCATGGTGATTGTAAAGTCCTTAGACATATTACATATTGTCCCTGCCTTCCTTGTTCTGTTAATAAAATGTCACAATTCACCATAGTCTATTTCATATGTTATGAAAGTATCAGTTGAACTGAGCATTTATTGACCACCTACTTTGTGCCCAAAGTTGGGAGTTGCGTGGAGTCTAGTTCCTATAAATTGTCATTTGGTTAACATGTATGATTAATAGCATAAAATACTCCTTGAAGGCAACAGTAATATCTTAATTATCACTGTATTTCTAAGTAGAGTAAAAAAGAGACTAATAAAAACTTAGACTAATCAGCCCTGTTTGAGTAAATCAGGCTGAGTGTAACAGGTAGGGTTTTCTGGAAGCTCAGGCTGAGATGGAGTTTGGGAAGCAAAACGTTTATTAAGGAACAACATCTGTAGGTAGTTGTGAAAGGAGTAAGGAAAGGCATCATTGGGCAAAGAAGAAGTCGGACTCCAGTGCAAGCCCCTGACAAAGCTCAACAAATTTGCCAGGAGCTCTACAGGTTGCCTGCCTATCTGAGCGTCTCACATAGGACAGAAATGGCCTGTACTTTATCCTCAGATGTGGTCTACCCCAGGAAAGGTGTGAACTCAGTCAAAGCAACTCAAGCTTGAGGCCAACCCTGAAGGAGCTAGATCACCATAATCCCCATGGCTGGGCAGCATCTTTCCCCATGAAGGGGATCTCATGGTACACCTGTATATCTATCTACTAAGAGACTTCTCAGAAGAGCCAATTTCTTTTTTTTTTTTTTCTTAAATATTTTATTGTCAAGTTGGTTTCTAAATAATACCGAGTGCTCATCCCAACAAGTGCCCTCCTCCATGTCCATCACCCCCCTTCCCTTTGCTCCCACCCCCAGCAGCCCTCAGTTTGTTCTCAACTTTCAAGAGTCTTTCATGGTTTGCCTCCCTCCCTCTCCCCAACTATTTTTTCCCTTCTCCTCCCCCATGGTCCTCCGTTAAGTTCCTCCTAATCCACCTATACATGCAAACATATGGTATTTGTCCTTCTCTGCCTGACTTACTACGCTCAGCATAACATGCTCAAGGTCCATCCAAGTTGCTACACATGGCCAGATTTCATTGTTTCTCATTGCCATGTAGTATTCCATAGTATAGATAAACCACATCTTCTTGATCCATTCATCAGTTGATGGACACTTAGGCTTTCCACGTTTTGGCTATTGTTGAGAGTGCAGGTATGAACATTGGGGTCCATGTGACCCTATGCATCAGCATTTCTGTATCCCTTGGGTAAATTCCTAGCAGTGCTATTGCTGGGTCATAGGGGAGTTCTATTGTTAATTTTTTGAGGAACCTCCACACTGTTTTCCAGAGGGGCTGCACCAGCTTACATTCTCACCAACAGTGTAGGAGGGTGCCCGTTTTTCCACATCTTCGCCAGCATCTATAGTCTCCTGATTTGTTCATTTTAGCCACTCTTACTGGCGTGACGTGGTATCTCAGTGTGGTTTTGATTTGTATTTCCCTGATGAGGAGGGACGCTGAGCATTGTTTCATGTGTCTGTTGGACATCAGGATGCCCTCTTTGGAGAATTGTCTGTTCATGTCTTCTGCCCATTTCTTCACTGGATTATTTGTTTTTTGGGTGTGGAGTTTGGTGAGTTCCTTATAGATTTTGGATACTAGCCCTTTTTCTGATAGGTCCTTTGCAACTATCTTTCCCCATTCCGGCAGTTGCCTATTAGCTTTATGGATTGTTTCTTTGCCATGTAGAAGCTTTTTATCTTGATGAGGTCTCAACAGTTCATTTTTGCTCTTGATTCCTTGCCTTTGGGGATGTGTCAAGTAAGAAATTGCTGCAGTTGAGGTTAAGGAGGTTGTTTCCTGCTTTCTCCTATAGGGTTTTGATGGTTTCCTGTCTCATATTCAAGTCTTTTATCCATTTTGAGTTTATTTTTGTGTATGGTGTGAGAAAATGATCTAGTTTCATTCTTCTGCATGTTGCTGTCCAGTTCTCCCACCACCATCTGTTAAAGAAAAGTCAATTTCTTACAGGATTAGGAAGCATTTTCCACATGGACATCGTAGAAACAGGTTCTAGGCACAACATTTTGATGTATAGAACTAAATAGTATGGTATGTTTGGGGACAGCATGTGTAGAGTAATGAAGGAATGTGGGGTTAGGGGAAAAGAAGAGGGTGAGGAATAGTGATTAGTAAAGAGATGAGGCTGAATGGTACATGGGGCTGGTTTTATGGAGGGTTTGCATGGTTTGTAATTTGGACTGCTTTGAATATGCATGTAGAATCCTTAAGAAGGAGAGTAAAGTGATAGGATTTGCATTTCTGAAAAATCACGGTGGCAGCTATAGAAAAGAAAGCATGATTCTTGGATAAAGAGTAGAATAATGAAAATGAAATATTAAGCATGTATTAACAGAATTTACTGATAATTTGGTTTAGGAATTGAAAGGGTAGGTTGACTGAGCATTAACAGAAATTGCAAAGTGAACATTTTCAAGGGAATGTAGTGAATTGAGTTTGAAATGCCTGCAGGATAATCCAGTGAAGCAAAATATATAGAGGTGTGGAGTTCGAGAAGGTTATCTGAACTAGAGATGATTTAGACTACATGTATTTCATTTGAGAGTTGTCAGTGCAGCCTATGGAATGGATAAAATCACCCAAATTGAGTTTATGGAGCAAGATGAGAAGAGATTCAGGAGAGAATGCAGTCACAGAAGCCAGAGAAAAGAGTTTAATGGTGAGAGAGTTGTCAACAGCATAAATCCGGTGTGAATGGGAGGTAAGAAAAAGGGAAGAATCAAGTATAGATTTCTCTTGACAAGAAAAAGAGAAAGCTGAAGAAAAATACAGGATCAAGGAATTTTTAAGATGAGACTCTAGCATGAATTTGTGCATATATGGGGGAAAAAGGAAGGTAGAGATAGGATTGGAATTGGAAATATTAGAGAAGGAAGAAATGTTCCTTTCTAAGGAAGAAGAAATCAAATTCATAGCACATTTAGAAGGATTAACCTCTGCCAATATGAGGAAAGAAAGAGAGGTTTAGATAGGAAGTAATAGGTGTAATTTTTATGTTGAGAGTTAAAATGAGCTTGCCTCTTTCTTTTTTTTTTTTTTTTTAATATTTTTTAATTTATTTTTAGGAGAGAGAGAGACAGTGTGAGCGGGGGAGGGTCAGAGAGAGAGGGAGACACAGACTCCGAAATAGGCTCCAGGTTCTGAGCTGGCAGTCAGCACAGAGCCCGACGCGGGGCTCGAACCCACGAACCGTGAGATCATGACCTAAGGCACCCCGAGCTTGCCTCTTTCATCTCACACACACAAACACATGTGTGTGCGCGCACACGCACACACATGGCTTTTTGTTTTTATCAGAGAATGCGGTTAGGACCATGAGAATTTAGACTATATACTGAGAGAAATTAAAGCAGGAGTTGATGGTCACAGGTTAACTCCTTTCTGTGTAAGGAATTGCCCAAAAACTATAGTGGCTTAAAACAACAAACATTTATTATCTGATAATTTACAGGTCAGGAAATTTGGAGCAGCACGGGGGGTGGGTCTCTCTCTGTTAAGATGTTGGCCAAGGCTGTAGCTAGAGGATCCATTTCCAAGATGACTCACTCATGGCTGCTGGAGAGAGTCTTCAGCCTCTTGCTGGCTATTAGCTTGAAGCCTCACTTCCGTAACACAAAGGCCTCTCCGTGGGGCTACTGCTGAGGGAATCTTGTATTTATCCTAGGTAAAAGAGGATGAGAATAAGGGAATTTGGGCAGGGGTGGGGGAATAAAGGAATTTAGAGGAAATGGGAAGAGGAACCCAGTAGAACTTTTTCTTACTGAAAATAAAAAGACATTTTTACCTAACAGACTAGTTTACTCCTGTTGAAACTACTGTTGGAGTTTCAAGTTGCCATGAATGACTGAAAGTAACAGCTCTGTAGGAAGCAGTATAGCATCATGATTAACAGTATACTCTCTGGAATCAGACCTTCTGCCTTAATAATTGTGTAGCTTGGGCAAATGACTAACTTCTTTCTATTCCTCAGGCTCTCATCCATAAAATGGGAGAAATAAGTGTACCCACCTCATGGCGCTGTTGAGTGAATTAAACATTTAATATATATAAAGTACTTATAATAATAATGTTATAATTTTAAATGTTGACCCATGTACCTTTTTTACCTTAAGATTATTCAAATTATTTTTATAAAATAAATCCCAGTCATCCATAATATTTTGCTTTCATTGCTACTGTCTCTCAAGTGTCAGCTAAGATATAATCTCCTCAAGGAGATTTCTCTGACCACCCAAAGTAGCAACTCCTAGGTTGCTTTCTTTTATCTTTCAATGATTTTTTTATATTCGTGGACTTTGTGATGAGCTGAAATTAAATTCTTCATTTACTTCGTGGTATACAGTATATCTTCTCTGTAATTTGTATTCTCAGTGCCAAAAAGAGTGCTGGCACATAGTGAATGTTTCTTAATTATTGAATGAATGTTAGTAAAGCTATTGTCTCTATCTCTGTATATCATTTCTTCATAAGTATTATTCCATTCTTAACACAGTGAGTCGAATTTGTTACCCCTTTTCAAATAACAGTGAGTTTTCACAACAGGCTCATTAAAAGTATTGAATGAGAATATGAAAGTAAATATGAAGGGAAATGAAGGAAAATTACATTTACTAAGAAATTTCTTCAAATGAATGTGGCCCATGCAGTATTTTTAGGTTTTTCTCTATGTTAAGAAATAGTATATATAGCAAAGCACAAGGTAAGTAAACTTGACACTTGTGTTATGAAAATGCGAATACCTTATTGTTAACCAATAAAAATCAGTTGTACATGCATTTCTCATCTGCTCCACAACAAAAATGATAATATAACAGCTAAAACATGTTGAGCATATGTGTAACATGCTATTCTAAATGCTTTACATGAATAACGCAGTCCTCATAACTTTATAAATTTAAGTACTATTAATATTTCCACTTTACAAATGAGAAAATGAGAAATGGGGTTAAATATCCAAGGTCACACAACTAATAAATGTATATTCCTAGTAAATCTACACATGTATTTACGGATGTCTACCTGTGAAGAATATAATCACTTCGGTAAATTTTGGCTCTAGAATCACTTAAAATGCACAATTTGAAACCTACCTTTTTCAGGATTCTTAAAATCAGTCCATCAGTGTTTATTGTCTATAACTGTTGTGTACACAAAAGAAATTGTTGCTGTCAAACTAGATACATCTTCACACAGATATATAAAACAATAAATATGGCAATATTATGATGTTTCTGATATATCATTTCTCTTTAGTAGATGGAACACATCAAGAACTTGATGAAATCAGTCTCCTTACTGCTATCACAGTATTTATTTTGTCTACCAGTCCAGAAGTTACTACCATCCCATGCCTCCAGAAGCGCTGTATTGAGAAATTTAAGGCTGCTCTTGAGATAAAAGATCCTGTGGTAAGTCTCCTTAGCAGAAAGATGTTTGTAATAGGAATATGTCTAGGCTTTTGCAGAACTGTCTTTGTGATTTTGTTGGCTCCAACAAGAAGTACCAGGCTAATTTTTTTATTTTTAGGTGTGAAGTAATTCTTTATTCTTGGGGTGACAAAGCCAAATAATAATGGTCTTATTATTTGGCACTAAGGATATGATAGATCATAGTTGAAGAAAGATAAAGGAAATGGTTTTTTAAAAAATTAATTTGAAATAGAGGCATCTTAAAGTTGATACAGCTTTAGAAGTTACAAGGGACATTTAGTAAGATACTTTGTAGCTTATTATAGTAGATTTCCTAAAAAAGAAAGACTTCACATACCTTCGAGAATATGAAGTATTCTTTTTGGGTTTTTTTGATGTTTTACTTTTGAGAGAGAGAGATAGCATGAGCAGGGGAGGGTCAGAGAGAGAGGGAGATACAGAATCTGAAGCAGGCTCCAGGCTCTGAGCTAGCTGTCAGCACAGAGCCCGACGCAGGGCTCGAACCCATGAACCATGAGATCGTGACCTGAGCCGAAGTCGGATGCTTAACCGACTGTGCCACCCAGGTGCCCCTGAAGTATTTTTTATATGAAGTATCGGACCCTCTCCAAAACAGGACACAGAGATTAATCTCATTCCTTTATGACCCCTTCTTCATTTGCTAAATTAACTTCCTATTCCTTTATGTACTGCAAAATGGGTCTGTGGCACAATTTCATAAACTCCTGAAATATAAGAACCAGATTTTCTCAGGAAAAAATAATCATTCAAATACAATCACAATGAATTGGTTAAAGTATGATTTACCTGTTTGATATATACTTATATTTTTATATAATTTTTTTAATGTTTATTCATTTTTGAGAGAGGGAGACAGAGCATGAGTGGGGGAGGAGCAGAGAGAGAAGGAGACACAGAATCCACAGCAGGCTCCAGGCTCTGAGCTGTCAGCACAAAGCCCAGCAGCAGTCTTGAACTCAAAACACTGTGAGATCCTGACCTGAGCTGAAGTTGGTCACTTAACTGACTGAGCCACCCAGGTGCCCCAGTGTATAGTCATCTTTTGTTCTGTCCTGTTTGTTGCTCTCAGCTTCATAGGCGCTTTATGTAGTAATCTCAAAGGGTGGTTCTGCTGTGTGTTGGCAGAAAGTAAATATGGTCCAGACATGGTTCCTTAAAACTTTAAGATCATTCCATTTGAACATTTAGATATATGTGACTTTTATTTAGAATGTTTTCTGAAATCCCCAAAATAGTTGTCAAATTTGTGTCTATGTTTGGTTCTGGTTTTTTTTCTACATCAAAGAGGGTATATGAGAAGGAAATTGGGAAGTAGAGATAAAACGAAAAGTTAACCACTCATAGTTATGCTATCCTAGCTAATTCATAATGCCTTTCTTCTCACTCCAAACTGTCATAGCCATTGTTAGCATGCAAATTTGAATACCTATATTAAAAAACAAAATCCAGCTGAATAAATTTTAAAGATCTTACTGTTTTATTCAACATTTCATAAATTGGGCAGCATCCCATTTGGCAGATAGAAAAGAGCTCTGAAGAGCTGTTCAAAATGAAAGACTTATAAATAGAAAGAGACAGGACAAAGAGGTTACCAGCAAAGTATGGATTGCTTCACCTTCCTTTGGGAGACATCAGGTGTCTGGCATGCAGATTACCTCACTAGTGCTGACCAGGTAATTCCAGATTGACTGTAACTCAGTTAGGTATTAAGTCTTGGTTTGGTCACATGGGCTTTAGCACAAGTGACTCCATTTTGGGCCTGTTGTCTCTCTCTTTATTTATTTATTTTTTGTTAACAATCTTCCCCCTTTTGATCATACTCTCAGCTTAACTGAGAGATGTGATCAAAATTGAAAGCATTAGCACCCCTTCCAACTACCAATGAAGTTCTTGCATGTTTTACTGATCCTCTGTGTGGTATTCACAAGTCATAACTTCAGATTCACATATTTTTTACATGTTTTTATTTATTTTTGAGAGACAGAGACAGAGCACTAGCAGGGGAGGGGCAGAGAGAGGGAGACACAGAATCCAAACGAAGCAGGCTCCAGGCTCTGAGCTGTCAGCACAGAGCCCAGGTGGGGCTCAAAGCCAAGAATGTGAGATCATGACCTGAGCCAAAGTCAGAGGCTTAACTGACTGAGCCACCCAGGTGCCCCAAGCCTAATCAGTTTAACAGCTTTGTTTTTATAAGGAACAAGAACACTTTAATAATTTTCTAAGAGCCATATGAAGAATCCCAAAGTTGGTTCCAGGTCAAAAAGATTTCACTTAGAATTAGATTTGGGAGAAGTCTGCCAATAATATCGAAAGGTTTTAAAACATTTGGTCAAATAGTAGGACTATATTTGACTGTGAAACATTATCCATTTAACCAGAGGGACAGTTAAAAATTTCACAGTCAATACAGAAAGTTACATACTTGTTTTTAAAAAAAGTTCTTTTCCTAGAACTTTCCTTAGGAAAACTTCATTCCTAAGTAATCAAAGACTTGATAAAGACTGTATGAAACACAGGGAATTATTCTGATAAAATGTAGAATCTTTGTTTTCTAAGCAGATTTTAAAAGGCAAAGAAAAACCTTTATAATCTCTTATCAAGAGCAGACCAATAATCCAAGAAAACTGTGTTCTTTTAACAGAAAAACAAATTCTCATTTTGTACCTGTGTAGTTTTAATATTAAAACTCATTTTTTAATTTTATTTAAACAAATTTATTCCAGTCTTACGCAGTTTGACCACGCATAAAATTCCTTTCCCAAAATCCCTTATCACCAACATTCTATAACTTTCTTTCGTACCTTTGGATTTTATTCTCTGTTTTTCCTCTTTCCCATTCGGAAATAACCGGCCTAACTTGAGGAAAAAATTTCTTTCTTTTCCATCAACAAAATTGCATCTGCATTTCTCATGCTTTCTTTTCCTCTTCTGAAAACACACATCCTACTTTCCTGTATAAAAAAAATGGTTCTATTATCGATGGATGCATCACAGCCACTAACTGAGGAAACAGACGGTTAAGCCCTGGTGAACTGCCTCAGTAAAATGCTCCATTCCTAGGAATCCCGAGGGGGTTGGACACAGTGAAAGCATAGCTCCTGTCTGGGTTTGCCAACACAGTTACCAAACAAACTCAGATAAACTAGTCGCCAGAGAAGCCAGTCACTCAAGAGACAAGGGTTTGGAAAAGAGAAAGGCAGAACTTTATTTTGGGTGCTGGCAGCCAGGGGAGGCGACTCAAGCCTTAACAACTACCCCTCATTCAGCAAAATGGATACCTGGAGCCTTATAGGGAAAGAACCAGGAGATACGTCCAAGAGGCAGCACGTGATCATGGGTAAGGGTATATGTTCTGCAAGGAAGGGACTGGAATGTGCTCTTCTAGGCTTCTGTTGCTATCAGGGCTTTTCTGGCCTGGCAGTTGAAGTATTCAGATCATTGCAAAATGTCTTCCATCAGTGCCTCAAGAAAGTTCAAAAAGAAATAAGAACAATGGGTTTCAGTTAGCATACAAGTTAAGCAGTCTTGTCTATTTCTGGTCTTAACTACTGGGGCCTTTAGAGGGGTTGCTGCCAATTATTTCTAGTAGCTTAATTACATATATGAAAATTTTAACCCTTTGAAACCTTAATTTTTAATGGAAAACTAAGTAAATAACTATGAATCGTTACACCAACAGTTTTGAGATTGACAAATTTATGAATACATTTTGTAAGTTCTCAAAAGATACTCTTTCTCATAATAAATTTTTCAGTGGGGATCCAAACATTTGGATTTTTAAAATATTTATTTATTTATTTTGAGATAGAGACAGAGCACAAGCAGGGAAGAAAGGGAGAGAGAGAGAGAGAGGAAGGGAGGGAGGGAGAATTCCAAGCAGGCTCCATGCTGCCAGTGCAGAGCCCAATGCAGAGCTTGAACCCACAAACCATGACATCATGACCTGAGTCGAAACCAAGAGTCAGATCCTTAACCGACTGAGCCACCCAGGTACCCTGGGAACCAAACATGTTTACTAAAAGACCAACCTATCTTAAGTTTCTTTGTAATAAATAAAAAATAGATAAACCTATGTTTAGTAATTAATGTTTCAGTTTTTTATTTGGAAATGATCTAAATAGATATTCAGGGATACTTCTTTCAACTTAGTATAATTTATAAGGTTTCAAGTTATCAAAAAGAGTTTTAGAAACTATTTTTAGGTAGACAGACTGATGCAGGCAGACCAGATCCGATAACCCAGAGGAGTGCCACAGGGCCTACAAAGAGGGTTCTTGGCTTTGCACAGGATGGAAATAAAACCACAAGCCAAAAGGAAGTAAGAGAATTTATTGAAGACAGAGCTGATACAGACCGTCTGGGAGACTCAGAAAGAAAAAGGAGCATGAGTCTCATCTTCTCTAGGAAGTCTGGAGTTTTATTGAGGATGGTGGCCTGGTGTATATGCCCTCAGGCATCCAGAAACTGGTCAAACAAGGATTGAGTGCTCTAGTATCTTAAATAAGCTCCTTATGCCCTGGAGCCTAGGGTCTGGGCGTCAGGGTGTTTAGAATCAGTAAACATGGAGAACTGATAGCCCTGCCTGGTCACTCCTTAGATATTCTCAAGCAAACAACTTTCATTTAAAATTTTAGCCATGAGATGTGTATGATAATGCACAACTCACTAGTTGATTAAAGAGCAGTTGAATCCAGGGGGTACCTGGGTGGTTTAGTCAGTTAAGCATCCGACTTCGGCTCAGGTTGTGATCTCCACAGTTCCTGCATCCAAGCCCTACCTTGGGCCCTGTGGTGACAGCTCAGAGCCTGGTGCCTGCTTTGGATTCTGTATCTCCCTCTGACTCTGCCCCCCCTCCTCTGCTCACATGCTTGTGCTCCCTTGCTCGCTCGCTCGCGCTCTCACTCTCTCTCTCTCTCTCCCTCCCCCCCTCTCTCACCCTCTCTCTCTGCTTCTTCCTCTCTCTCAAAACTAAACATTAAAAAAAAAAAAGCAGTTGGATCCAGATTATGTTTCTGCCAGCCAAGATAAGGTTATCTGCTCAAATGGCCAAACCTTTCTTTACTAATATTTGTAGAAAAGACATTTAAGATTTGTCTTGACAGTTAATCTTAATGGAAGTTGTAGACTAGATTTGGGGCATGGAGTTTCTATAGCAGTTTATATATGTATGTATGTATGTGTGTGTGTGTGTATATATATAATATACTTATATATATTATATACTGTATATTATATATTATATTTTAATTATTTAATATATTTATAATATAATTATATTATTTATAATTATTTAATATAAATATAATATACTTATAATATAATATATAATCATATTTATATATTAAATATATAAATATATTAAATATATATTTAAGTTTTTATTTAAATTCTAGTATAGTTAACGTACAGTGTTATATTACTTTCAGGTGAAAGGTGTAGCAACTCAGTGATTTTACCTTACTCAGTGCTCACCATGATAAGTGTACTCCTTAATCCCCATCATTTATTCCATCCTTCCCTCCACCCACCTTACCTCTGGTAACCATCAGTTTGTTCTCTAGAGTTAAAATTTTGTTTTTTGGTTTGTCCCCTCTTTTATTTTCCCCTTTGCTTGTTTCTTAAATTCACATGAGTGAAATCATATGATATTTGTGTTTCTCTAACTTGTTATACTCAGCATAATATTATCTAGCTCCCATCCATGTCATTGCAGATAGCAAGATTTCTTTTTTTTTTTTTGATAACTGAGCAACATTCCATTGTATAGCAGTTTATATTTTTTAAAAGCCTTTCTCCCTTCTTTTTTCCTTCAGACTTGGCAGTTGGGGGTGGTCTAGGTAGCAGGTCCCAAAGAATACTGGTAAAATATTTACATCTCAAAGGCACTGCAGAAAATGCAAGTTCTTCCAGAAGGGACTTTTGTTCCCTTTGGCCTGAATTTTTACAATACTTAAAAAAGGGAAGGTTTTCAGATTGACAAAAAGGATGGGATTTTGAATTGTTTCTAGGGCCCCATTTCTTGTTTTGCAAAGGTTTGTAAAATAAGGATGGTTGCTTTTAATTCCTCAAAGAATTGGTTTGCAACTTAAAAGACTTCATAGCTTGACCCACCTGTCCAACCACATTATCTTGTTTGCTTTCTTATATTCAAATAAGATGGAAATCAAAAGATTCCTGTGTTTTAGATTTGGAGTTGTGTGTTTTTTGGAATGTTTCAGTGGGTACGTAGTTTCATTTTAACTTAAGGAAGGAATCCTTACAAAATGTTTCCGTTAGGCTCTGAAAATCAGCTTCCAGTTTGGCCAACTTCTAACCATAGAGTTAAAAAAAGTTATTTTAAAGAAAGTTATTTCAAATACCATGTCAGGTTTTACTTAGGACAAGTAGTAAATATTCCTGGTCATATTGAACAACTCCTTGAATTCAAGAGGCATCCTGAAAGAGGGTGCAAAAGATATTTTATATTCCTCTCTCTGCTGGTTACTACAGACAGAGATCTGGGAGAGTGGACTCTGGTAAGGATTATCCTCCTTTGCTAGCTTCTACCAGTTTGCCCAGAATCCCACGTGCAGGCTCTGACTGGGATTTACATAGACAGTGTAGCTCCAGTATCTACCAGGATTTGGTGAGGTTTTCCATTAATTTTAATTTTGTTTGACAATTTTCCTGGTCTCTTTAAGGAATGATGTAGCAGTGTAGCAGAAATTCCCTCAGAATCTCATCAGCTCTGGGAGGATCCCATAATGGGGCCTTCCTTCTAAGGTAGATATGGGAGCATTCAAATTGGTGTTGAAGTATTTTCACAAAACTGTTGAGAACAATCTTTTTTCCAGTGTTGCAGTTAATTAGATATGAGACCTCAGTTTCTGTGCCAGTGTTTTGATGATGGGTCCCTAGGGGGCTGCGGTGCGGGAGATGTTATTTTACATACCTTTTGTGTCTTTAAATTTTTATTTGCTTTTTGCAATGAAACTTTCAGTGAAGCTATTTTGGAATCTTGAAGCCTTCTGGAAGCTTCTGCATAACATTTAAAATAGGTATCCCATCCTCTTTGGATTTGGGAACCCTTGCTTTTAAGTGCATTTCTTAAATAAACGACCTTGTCTAATTGGCACTTTCTCCATAATGGCCATTGTAATTCTAGGCTGCCTTTAGTAAGATTTTGCCATTTTTGTAGGTCTTTATAGCTATAGAGACAGTAGTTCTTAGACATAAAATAAGCAGGTGTGCCAGAAGGCTCAGTGCTCAACTTTTTGGAATTTAAGGATCCCATTTCTTTAAGTCTTTGAGTCTCTCGCAGCCAAACTACTGCTTAAGAGGGATGTGCTGCTGAGTTGGGGATTATATGGTGTTTTACAGTGTACTTTGCTGCACAGAAATTTTCTTGAGGTTGGTGGGTAACCTGTGTCAGTCTAACCCACTCCATAATCAGTTTATCCTACACAGAAGTTTTAGAGTTAGGTAGCAAGCGCTGACAACTTTTGTGTACTCTACCTGTGCCTACCAATTGTGCAGCTTTTTGACTTCCTAGATTTCCATCTGCAGTGGTCTTTTACTTCATGAGCACATTAATACAGTAACCAAACTGATGTTACTGTGGACTGGCCAGTAGAAGGCCTTGTGTGCATCACCAGCAATTCCCAGTGTGGAAATGGGGGTTGGGGAAGGAGTAGAACCAGCAGACCCCAAAAAACGGTGACTGCTGACTGAACCACCAGTCCTACCTGTGTTTCTCCTTGTCCCTGAAGCCTTCAGAAATTTCCTTAGCACTGCCTTGCCCCAAATCTGTCAAGAAACAGAATTCAACTGAGTAAATTTTGTTTAATGTTATTTATTTTTGAGAGAAAGCATGAGCAGGGGAAGTTACAAAAAGAGGGGGACAGAGGATCCGAAGCAGGCTCCACACTGAACACAGAGAGCCTGATGTGGGGCTCGAACTCACCAACTGAGATGATTACGTCAGACAAAGTCGGATGCTTAACTGACTGAGCCACCCAGGCGCCGCTCAGTTGAGTAAATTTTAAAGGTCTTACTGGCTCTATTCAATGATTCATGAAATGAATCCAAATTGAAGAGATCTCTGACGAGCTGTGTAAAATCAAAGATTTATAAACAAAACGGGGAGGGATGAGGACGTTACTAGCAAAGAGTGGATTGTTTTATTCAAAACAATACCCCTTCCTTGGGTAGAGGGATATTCGGGGTCTGTCAGACAGATTACCTCACTGGTGCTGACCAGGTAATTCCAGATTGACCAGTATAAGATTCCAATACTGGGAGAGGTTGACACTGTAATTAGGTATTGAGTCTTCTTTTGGTGACATGGACTTCTCCCGGCTGACTCCATTTTGGGCCTGTTGTCCCACTTTTAACACCTATTAGCACTTGAACTTCCAAAACCAAAGATAAATCAAGAAATAAATTTAAATGGAGGGTGCCTGAGTGGTTCAGTTGGTTGAGCACCCAATTCTTGATTTCAACTCAGGCTCTGTGCTGGCAGCACAGTGCCTGCTTGGGATTCTCTTTTTCCTTTTCTCTCTGCCTCTCCCCAACTCGTTCACTCTCTCTCTCTCTCTCACTCACAATAAATACATAAACTTAAAAGTTTAAATCTCTTTTTAGACTTAAGTTTTTAATTCAGTTTTTAATTTCCTTTTTTTCAAATTTACATTATAGTCTGCATGTTAATATAAATGTAAATTTATATTTACAGTTCATATTATTTTTGTCTCTTCCCTGATTAGGTACAAATCAAGACCTATCAACTCCTACTTTCCATTTTTCAGTATCCAAATCCAGCTGTTTCCTACCCATACATTTACTCTTCAGTATCCTCTATTGTGGAAAAACTGCAAGAAATAGATAAGAGAAAGCCAGAAGACACTACTGAGCTTCAGGTCTTTCAAGAAGGCATAAAGGTCTTAGAAGCACTTGTAGCCGTTGCTGAAGAACAGCACCGTAAGTGTCAGCACTAAATTCATACTAAATAAAACCTGCCCCAAATCAGAAACTTAACATTGTTTTAAATGTAAAACATTCTGTTGGTCACTTAACGTTATTTTCCCACATTCATTTAAAGGCTAGTGTTGTTAATTCCAGGTATTGATATTACTGAGTGTTAATTTGAGAGGAGAAATTAGAAGCCTTTTTTTTTTTCTACCCCTTCAGTAGGGAAAAGCATGTACAGATCAACAGATTAAGTGAGTTTACAACTTTGTATAATAAATGTGAATCAATTCTCCTTCAACCCAGGACTTATATCATTTATTTACTTGCTAGGTTCTCAGCTGGTGGCCTGTCTTTTGCCCATCCTCATTTCCTTCCTTTTGGATGATAATACTCTGGGATCAGCAACTTCCATAATGAAAAGTTTACATGACTTTGCTTTGCAACATCTCATGCAGATTGGGCCTCAGTATTCATCAGTTTTTAAAAATGTAATGGCTTCTTCTCCGGCCCTGAAAGCCCGGCTTGAGGCTGCTGTCAAGGGCAATCAAGAAAGTGTCAAAGTCAAGATACCAACATCTAAACATACCAAGAACCCTGGAAAAAATGCAAGCATCCAATTAAAGACCAATTTCCTCTGACTTTTTTGTCTTACTAGTGAGCACCTTAATAAAATACTCGATCATTTTCTTCTCTTTGGGGACAAAAGTGACATTTTAGACACAAGTGCACTTGGAGGTCTGGTTGATTGTCTTAAATAGCTGTGACTTTTCAAAGTAATATCAAACTTAACATTTTTTGTGGGTTTTTTTTTTTTTCAATTTAGTAAAACCACAGAGCTCTTGCCAGGAATTTCAAGAAAGTGCTAAAGAACTGAACATATTAAACAGTCCACTGCTTTAAAAATGAAAGGGTTTTCTTCTGACAGTCCATACACATACGGTATACTTAATATTTTGACAGATATAGATTTGACTCTAGTATAAATTATCTGCATTTATATTGTATCCCAATTGCTAATTTAAAAATCTGCCTTATTCAGTAATTATATTAAACCTTCTTGGATTTCTCAGACAACATAAATGATTGGAAAGCTATTTAGGAAACTTGGTTTAGAATTACACAATATACAGTAGTACGAGTTAACTACAACCCTACAGTGTGACTTAAGATCTGGTGTCTATAAATATAATGGCTTTTCATCACCTTCTGGTTTGGCATATTTTGGGTTCAAGAAATGGAAATTTTACTTATTTTGAATAGAATAGGGCATCTCCACTTAATTTCTCAGAGGATTTTCTCTTACCTCTGTTCCTGACAATTTTGTTCATTTTCATTTATGACAGACATTCTCATCAATGAGTTTAATATAGATTCATATCTATATTTAGGTCAACTATGGGTTTATGCAAAACAAATTTAGATCATCAACGAATGCAAGTATGTTTTTTTATCATGAAACATATTTTAATATAGAAAAAATCTAATGATAGAGTCATATTGGTTGAAAAAATATTTTTTAACTGTTGGTGATCATTGACTCTCCTTCCACTTCAGTGTTATATGTAAGAATCAAGCACTATGTCACAGCATAGTATTTCCCTGTTAAAAATTAAAAACTGGAGTGATAGGGGCATGTTCAAAATTGAGAAAAAAATACTTTGAGTCAAGAAAGAACAATATAATGTACTCTATTTTATTATGTTTGTATATAAATACTCTTGTAAATTGCTCAGAATGAAAACACTTGACAGAATCTAACACTACAATCAATTTTTTAATTTACATAAATAAAGCTAATTTTCTTTATCATTCTTGTATTTGAGATTATTTTGCCTACAAAAGATGGTTGACTCGCCTCACAGATTCCAGAAAATCATTTCTCCAGAGCAAATAATATCCCTTTTCTGTAACTTTGCATTGTTATCAGAGGAGCCCTTTTTTTGGAGCATTCTTAGCAATGACTTGGAGTATGTGTCTTCCTAATTGTCCGTGCAAATTTGAGTATAAACTTACTGTTTCCTTCACCTGAATGCCCTTCTCTCTACTGTATCTGGCAGATTCCCATTCCTTATAGGCTTGGTTTAAATGCCACTTCCCCTCGTTAACTATCCTTTTTTTTTTTTTAATCTTTTATTTATTTATGAGACAGAGACAGTGTGAGCATGGGAGGGTCAGAGAGAGAGGGAGATACAGAATCTGAAACAGGCTCCAGGCTCTGAGCTGGCTGTCAGCACAGAGCCAGATGTGGGGCTCTAACCCACTAACTGTGAGATCATGACCTGAGCCAAAGTCGGAAGCTCAACTGACTGAGCCACCCAGGTGCCCCTTCTTGTTAACTATCCTTAACACTTCTTCCCCGACTCTTACACCAAGCAGATTTAACTGCTTCTTCACCTGTGTTCCTGTAATATTTTACATGTTCTTCTGTGCATGTAACATCGCACTGCATTTTAATCTCTCCCTTTTAGACCACCTTCTAAAAGGAGGAATTTTCATTTGTAACTGCTTTTGTGGCATTAAGTAGATACTTTAATCACTATAGAACTACACTCATACAGTATGGATTTGAGCTCAGAAATCTCCTTCTTTGTCAAGGCAAATGCTAGACTGGGTTGTTCTAAGGATACAATTACTAATTTGATTGTTGAGTTCTTTTGTCTCATTCAGTTCTTTTTTCTTTTTTTGATGTTTGTTTATTTATTTTTGAGAGACAGTACATGAGTGAGGAAGGGGCAAAGAGAGGGAGACAGAGGATCCAAAGCCGAGCACAGAGCCTGATGCAGAGCTCAGACTCAGAAACTGTGACACCATGACCTGAACCAAAGTCAGACACTTAACTGAGACACCCTGGAGCCCCATTTAATTTTTTTTTTTTTTTTTTATTTCTAGGATAGAGAGAGACAGCGTGAACAGGGGAGGGTCAGAGAGAGAGGGAGATACAGACTCTGAAACGGGCTCCAGGCTCTGAGCTGGCAGTCAGCACAGAGCCCGATGCAGGGCTAGAACCCATGAACCGCAAGATCATGACCTAAGCGAAAGTCGGAAGCTTAACCGACTAAGCCACCCAGGCGCCCCCCCATTTAATTTGTTCTTAAACATTAAGATTTTCTAGCAATCCCTATGAAAATAACACCAGCATTCTTAACAGAGCTAGAACAAACAATCCTAAAATTTGTATGGAACCACAAAAGACCCAGAATAGCCAAAGCAATCCTGAAAAAGAAAACCAACACTGGAGGTATCACAATTCTGGACTTCAGCTGTATTGCAAAGTTGTAATCATCAAGACAGTATGGTACTGGCACAAAAACAGACACATGGATCAATGGAACAGAAGAGAGAATCCAGAAATGGACTCACAAACGTATGGCCAACTAATCTTTGACAAAGCAGGAAAGAATATCCAGTGGAATAAAGACAGTCTCTTCAGCAAATGGTGCTGGGAAAACTAGGCAACGACATGCAGAGGAATGAACCTGGACCACTTTCTTATACCATACACAAAAATAAACTCAAAATGAATGAAAGACCTAAACATGAGACAGGAAACTATCAAATTTCTAGAGGATAAAACAGGCAACAACTTCTTTGAGTTCAGCCATAGCAACTTCTTAGTAGACATGTTGCCAGAGGCAAGGGAAACAAAAGCAAAAATGAACTATTGGGACCTCATCAAGATAAAAAACTGCACAGCAAAGAAAACACTCAACAAAACTGAAAGGCAACCTATGGAATGGGAGAAGATATTCACAAGTGATATATCTGATAAAGGGCTAGTTAGTATCCAAAATCTATAAAGAACTTAGCAAACTCAACACTAGAAAAGCAAACAATCCAGTGAAGAAATGGGCAAAAGACATGAACAGACTGCTCAACATCACTCATCATCAGAGAAATACAAATCAAAACCACGTTGAAATACTGCCTCACACCTGACAGAAGGGCTAAAATTAACACCGTAGGAAACAACAGATGTTGGCAAAGATGCAGAGAAAAGGGAACCCTTTTACACTGCTTGTGGGAATGCTGACTGGTCTAGCCACTCTGGAGAACACTATGGAGGTTCCTCAAAAAATCAAAAATAGAGCTACCCTACAACCGAGCAATTGCACTACTAGGTATTTATCCAGAGGACACAATTATCCAAAGGAAAAATGCTGATTCAAAGGAGCACATGCATCCCAATGTTCATAGCAGTACTATCAACAGTAGCCAAATCATGGAAAGAGCCCAAATGTCCATTGACTGACAAATGGATAAAAACATGTAGTGGTGGTGGTGGTGGTGGTGGTGGTGGTGGTGGTGGTGCTGGTGCTGGTGCTGGTGGTGGTGCTGGTGGTGGTGGTGGTGTGTGTGTGTGTGTGTGTGTGTGTGTGTGTATAGATACATACAATGGAATATTGTGATCAAAAGGATGAAATCTTGGGGTGCCTGAGTGGCTTAGTCGGTTGAGCGTCCGACTTGCGCTTAGGTCATGATCTCGCGGTTCGTGGGTTCAAGCCCCGCGTCGGGCTCTGTGCTGACTGCCAGCTCGAGCCTGGAGCCTGTTTCAGTCTGTGACTCCCTCTCTCTCTCTGCTCACGCTGTCTCTCTCTCTCTCCTAGAAATAAATAAAACATTAAAAAAAATTAAAAAAAAAAAAAGGATGAAATCTTGCCTTTTGCAAAAATGGGTGGAACTAGAATGTATTCTGCTAAGAGAAATAAATCAGTCCTAGAAAGACATATATGATTTCACTCACATCTGGAATTTAAGAAATAAAACTGATAACCATAGGGAGAAGGAAGGAAAAATAAGATAAACACAAAGAGGGAAGCAAACCATAAGAGACTTAAATACAGAGAACAAGTTAAGGGTTCGTGGAGGGATAGGCGATGGGCATTAAGGAGGGCACTTGGGATGATCACTGGGTATTAAATGTAAGTGATGAATCATTAAATTCTACTCCTAAAACCATTACTATACAACATGTTAACTAACTTGGATTAAATAAAAGCGCTGTGAACCTATGCCCTCCCCCCAAAATATTAAAATTTCTACTCATCATTTAGTGATATAGTTTCCTGAATTGTTTGGGTAAAGGTGTTAAATGAATGTGAGTAGTTATGAAAATATGTCAAGTGTCATGGAATTAGGAACTTTGGATCAGGTACTATCCTATATTCTTTTTTTTTAATGTATCACCTTGTTAAATAATAAAAACATTTAAAAAAAAAAGGGGGCGCCTGGGTGGCTTAGTTGGTTCAGCGTCCGACTTTCGCTTGGGTCATGATCTCGCGGTTCGTGGGTTCGAGCCCCGCGTCGGGCTCTGTGCTGACTGCCAGCTCAGAGCCTGGAGCCTGTTTCAGCCTGTGACTCCCTCTCTCTCTGACCCTCCCCTGCTCACGCTGTCTCTCTCTCTCTCCTAAAAATAAATAATAAAAACATTAAAAAAAAATAAATGTATCACCTTGTTTAGCAGAACACTGAATTAGTAAGTATATCCTTAGTGACAGGAAATTAAGGCTTCCCAGCTGGGATTTGAACCCATCTTTTGGATCCAGAGTCCACGCTGGAGACAAAACAAGTGCTCTGGCTGGGTAGTTAAAGGGTAGCTTTTCCCTCTTCCAGTGCCCCACGTTCACTCAGGAGCCTTCCTCAACTCCTTGCTGAAGATGTTTTCAGGTGTAGTTCTCAAAACTGCCACCAGAAGCTTTCTGTTCGACAGGAAAATGTTTTAGGTTTTTTTTTTTAACATTTATTTATTTTTGACAGACCTAGAGAGACAGAGCATAAACATGGGAGGGGCAGAGAGAGAGGGAGACACAGAATCTGAAACAGGCTCCAGAATCTGAGCTGTCAGCACAGAGCCCAACGCAGGGCTCAAACTCATGAGTTGTAAGATTATGACCTGAGCCAAAGTTGGCCGTTTAACCAACTGAGCCACCCAGGCGCCCCATTGTTTTGTTTTTTAACTGTGTCCTCCACAGTTTGTATGGGAACAGTTCATATGATTAGATATTGATATAAGTTTTGATTTGTTTGGTTTAATCCGAAAAATATATTAAAAATTGTTTATTTCTGTTTTTATTTTATTTTATTTTATTTTATTTTATTTTATTTTATTTTATTTTAGTGTTTTATTTATTTCTAGGAGAGAGAGAGAGACAGCGTGAGCAGGGGAGGGTCAGAGAGAGAGGAGTCACAGACCGAAACAGGCTCCAGGCTCTGAGCTGGCAGTCAGCACAGAGCCTGACGCGGGGCTCGAACCCACGAACCGCGAGATCATGACCCAAGCGAAAGTCGGATGCTTAACCGACTAAGCCACCCAGGCGCCCCTTTTTAAAATTTTTTCTTTTTTTTTTAGTTCTGTTTTTATTTTAAAGAGTCTCCAGTTGTGATAAAGCAGTTAGACTTTAACTAGCTTGGTAAGTATAATGAAATATATTGATTAGTAACTTGGCTGAAGCAAAGTGGTATATTTGTCTTGAGCTTTATTTTCCTATGGGAAGAAATAGAGCCAAATTTACTGGTGGAATTTAGTTCTATTTAAGCCACTGTTTCAAAGCTTGTCATGGAAAACTGAGAAAATAACATTGGATATAACAAATTTCTGTTAATAGAGTATTGAAGTAAAATATTACTTCTGTAAGAGAGAACTTCAACATCAACCTTAAAAGGAACATTATGGCAAGCATAGGGGTGCCTGGCTGGTTCAGTTGGAAAAGCATGCGACTCTTGATCTTGGGATCATGAATTCAATCCCCACATTGGGTGTAGAGCACTTAAATAAAAAAATAAGCTTGGGGTGATTGGGTGCCTCAGTTGGTTAAGCATCCTACTTCAGGTCAGGTCATGATCTCATGGTTTGTGGGTTCGGGCCCCCCGTCCAACATCAAGCTCTTAGCTAACAGCTCAGAGCCTGGAGGCTGCTTTGGATTCTGTGTCTCCCTCTCTGCCCCTCCCCTCACTCTTTCTCTCTCTGCTCTCTCTCTCTCAAAAATAAGCATTTAAATAAATAAATAAACTTTAAAAAGTAATTATAAGTATAGTAATTTGGGAGCCCAGAGAAGACGATCACAGCTTATCGGATGGACTTCAAGGAAGTCCGTGGAATACATAAGATACAAGCGTACAGAATAGTACTTACTTGATTGAATAAATGCAACACACAGCAGTACTTTGTAACATTGATTTTGAAGAGAATTCCCTCTATGCCATATTGTAAAGAATTTCCTTTGTGTTTTTATTATTAGTTTGCATTAAGAGGAAAGAAATTCAACCCTCAAACTGATAAACTATGATGATGTTAATACACAACTGACAATATGTGAAAGAAATTCTGTACTCAAAACAAAACAAAAAACCTGGCGTGCCAGGGTGGCTGTTGGTTAAGCGTCCAACTCTTGATTCAACTCAGGTCATGATTTCATGATTCGTGAGTTTGAGCCCCACATCAGGCTCCACGCTGGCAGAGCGGGGCCTGCTTGAGATTCTCTTGGTCTCCCCCTCTCTCTGCCTCTCCCCTGTTCACTCTCTCAAAATAAGTAAATAAACTTAAAAAAAAACCCTATAAAATCTATAAAGTTAAAATGTTCAATCATTTCTGACAGTTTAATGATTGCATTAAAGCAAACAACCCTAAAATGTCAACAGCTTGCCTGTCTGTATCTTCTCAGAGTCCATTAACATTTATAACTGTAGGGCCAAGGTAATTACATATATTGCATTTTCTCCATCAATTGAATATACTTCTTTATAAATAATATGTTGGCCCTTGCAATACCTCAATTTATCAGGAAAGTTTTACCTCATGTTTGCCAGAAGTACAATGCTCCCAACTCTGCTGACAGCGATTGTGCCTGTGTTGACTTTCCTGTTTACTCATCTATTTAACTGATGCATGCCTTGCTGTTAGCTTTGAGGAAATGGGAATGTGGGGCTGTTGTGGTTATATCCAGAACAGAACACAAATACAGTCCCAGGTTCTGTATATTCAGAGGAGCGAGATTCCTTTCACTGCATTTCTGTTTGGGTAGGACTCCTACTGTCTTTCCTCTTTGGAGCTCTAGAAAATGATGATACCCCAGGCTATTTGGGGAAAAGTCTTGTTACTTGGTAGCCATTCTTTAAATAGTGTAATCCAAAAGACCTTTTTCGTTGTTGTTGTTTAAGGAATTGTAGCTATATTCCTTAAGAAAATAGCTCATTACTGCCAGTGAAAAAATAATGTTGACACTGTTTTGCTTAATGCAATCAAAATTTAATCTTTTTTTCTGAAAAAATGTCTAGAGGCAAGAATAACATGGGGCGCCTGGGTGGCTTAGTCGGTTAAGCGTCCGACTTTCGCTTAGGTCATGATCTCGCGGTTCGTGGGTTCGGGCCCCGCGTCGGGCTCTGTGCTGACTGCCAGCTCAGAGCCTGGAGCCTGTTTCAGTCTGTGACTCCCTCTCTCTCTGACCCTTCCCTGCTCACGGTGTCTCTCTCTCTCTCTCTCTAGAAATAAATAAAAATATTTAAAAAAAAAAAAAGAAAAAAAAGAATAACTTGATAAGCAAATATATACATACACATGATTCAGAAGTAATGGATTGCTTTATGAAATAAAATATTCCAAAAAGGAACAAAAGTGATATTTTTTAAAGCAATTTTAAAGTATGTAAGAGCTGTTTTGTTAGTGCTATTATTGAAGGTGGTGCGGGTGGCCTCAGAAAAAGAACGTGCATATGCAGCCAGAACTGAGGCTCTTTACTAAACAATGAGGCTTAAGAACCCCAGTATGTCTGTTGGTTACTTGTTTCCCATCTTAACAAATCTTTGGGCCTTGTATGTTGTAATCAAATACTGGGAGACAGCTCACCACTCCCTGAACTGCCAGGGTGATTGGTCTTCCCATACCTTTCCTCCCTTCTGGCAGGCAGTTCCTAGAAACATCTTCTAAGTCATTTTTTAAACACACACACACACACACACACATGCACACACACACATCTTAAAAATAGATTTTCTCGGGGCGCCTGGGTGGCTTAGTTAGTTAAGCGTCCGACTTTCGCTTAGGTCATGATCTCGCGGTTCGTGGGTTCGAGCCCCGCGTCAGGCTCTGTGCTGACAGCCAGCTCAGAGCCTGGAGCCTGTTTGAGTCTGTGGCTCCCTCTCTCTCTGACCCTCCCCTGTTCACACTGTCTCTCTCTCTCTCCTAGAAATAAATAAAAACATTTAAAAAAATGTATTTTCTAAGTTATGGAAATGCTTTTGTTTCAGCAGTCAACAGACCTATTGTAAGTCAATATCAAATGAAAAGCAGTTAGACAATGCACTTCCTATTCTCCAGTCAGCTGTGTTCTCCAGTCAGAGTACTCTGTCATTTGCCACATTCTTCACTGCGGATGCCTTTTCTTTCTAGTAATGTGACCATTCTGATTTCTTAATGTTGTATGAAAAATTCTGTAGAATTGTCTGTGATATGAAGACGTTTCCTTTGTTGTTTGATTAATGTTCTTAACATGTACTGAACTTCAAAATCACCCTAGAATCTGTCTCTGAGCACACACATGCTTAATCCATTTGGAACAGTTTGGAACTATTTTTAAATAGTTGGGGGGAGGGTCACCTGGGTGGTTCAGTTGGTTAAGTGTCCAACTCTGCTGAGGTCATGATCTCATGGCTCGTGGGTTCCATCCACATGTTGGGCTTAGTGCTGACAGCTTAGAGCCTGAAGCCTGCTTGGGATTCTCTCCCTCTCTTCTGCCCTTCCCCTGCTTTTGCATGATCTCTCTCTCTCTCAAAAATAAACACATAAGGGTGCCTGGGTGGCTCAGTCGGTTAAGCGCCAACTTTTGCTCAGGTCATGATCTCGTGGTTAGTGAGTTTGAGCCCCCTATCGGGCTCTGGGCTAACAGTTCGAAGCCTGGAGCCTCCTTCAGATTCTATGTCTCCCTCTCTCTCTGCCCTCCCCTGCTCATGCTCTCTCTGTCTCTCATAAAGTAAATAAATGTAAAACAATTTTTTTAAATAAATAAATACATAAACATTAAAAAGAAAGGTTTGGGGTTTCCATACTCTTCTTTAAAAACCTATCTAGCATATCTCATTATTTTAGTTTCATAATAATTTTCTATAATCATTTTAAAGTGCCTGTCAGTGGTTTCTTAGCTGTGTCACCTAAAGCTCAAGTTAAAATGTGGGTAAGTAGGATTTAATCAAAATTAAACTTTTATGCTTCAAAGGACACCATCAAGAAAGTGAAAAGACCATCCATAGAAAGAGGAAAAGCTTTGCAAATCATCTAACAAGAGTCTTGTAACCAGAATATATAAAGAACTTTTAAAAGTCAATAATGAAAAGACAATTTAATCTAAAATTGGGCAAAAGATTTGAATAGGTCTTTCTCCAAAAGAAGATATACAAATGGCCATTATACACATGAAAAGACGTGCAACATCGTAAGTCATTAGGGAAATGCAAAGACTCAATGAGATATCGCTTAAATCTACTAGGATGGCTGTGCTCAAAAAAAAAAAAGAAGAAGAGAATGCTGTGTGAAGACACACACACATAGGGAAGATGGACATGTGAAGACTGAGGCAGAGATGGGAGTTACCAGTTATGGAGACCATAACTGGCCGTACCAGAACCTGAAAGAAGCAAAGAAGGATCCCCACCTGCCACCCCCACCCAGAGGCTTTGGAGGAACCATGCCCTGCCAACACCTTGGTTTTCAGTTTTAGCCTTCACAAGTGTGAGAGTAAGTTTCTGTTGTTTCCGTTCATATCCATGGTGTCACTTTCCAAGGTTTCAGTTACACAGGTCAACTATGGTCCAGAAGCAGGTGATCCTCCTGATCATAAGACTGACCAATGGACTGACACTATGTCACAACACCTACATCACTCACCTCACTTTGTCTCATCACAGGTGCTTTATCGTCTCACATCATCACAAGAAGGGGGCGCTCAGTACAATTAGATATTTTGAGAGAGAGAGATCACATTCACATAACATTTATTATAATATATTATTATTATTGTTCTATTTTATTATTAATTACTGTTTAGTCTTTTACTGGGCCTAATTTATAAGTTAACTTTCTTATAAATATGTGTGCACAGGAAAAATAATAGTTTATGTAAGATCTGATACTATCCATGGTTTTCGGCATCCACTAGGAGTCTTAGAACTTATCCGCTGATATGGGGGGACTACTGTAGTGGTAATTTGTCACATCAGCCTTAGAAAACTCATACAGATTTATTTCTCATGTTTTAAAAATGGAGTCTGTTATAAAGAAGTTAAGAGACCAGGCTATACTTGGCACATAGTAGTTGCACCATATATAAAGTAAATATGGTTTATTTTGATAGGGGAAAAGGGTACTGGGAATAGCACCTCAGTTTGTGTAGGTCAATTTTATTGGTAGACTATAATTCTTTATTGCTTAAAAATCAGACTGATTTCTTTTTAGTTATCTAACTTAATAGTGCTCTTTCAGTTCTCCAAACACATCAGATTTTGTGTTGCATTTCTGCCTGGTGACCATGGTATGGTGGTACAGCCAACTGTGTGATTTTAGGAAAGCCACTTTTCTGAGTTTTCACTCTTCTCATCTACAAAATGTGTTTTCTCCTTCACATTTTAATAACGAGAATCAAATCAGAGTGCATGTGAACACACTTGGCACCCCAGCTGTAAAGCATTATTCTTCCAATACCATGGGACCCCAAAGTCTTCACTGAAATTACCTTAGGGCAGGGGTGCCTGGGTGGGTCAGTTAAGTGTTCAACTCTTGGTTTTGGTTCGGGTCACGATTTCGGGGTTCACGGGATTGAGCCCCACTTCAGGCTCTGAGCTGACTGCATGCAGAACCTGCTTAGGATTCTCTCTCTCTCCTCTCTCCCTGTCCTTCCCCGTGCTTATGCGTGCACTTTCTCTGTCTCTGTCTCTGTCTCTCTCTCAAACTTAAAAATAATTTTAATATAAATGACTGAATAAATGATAGAAAGTAGAAAATCTCCCACGTTGAAGAATTCCAAATAATTTATGTTGTAGATATTCCAAACTCAAGGAGGTAAAACAACTCCCAATCTCTTAAGTATGGGTTGCACATAGTGATTTCCTTTCAAAGAAACAGGGAGGAAAAAAGAACAACTTTACATTGGAGAAACCTTAAACACTACTTAAGCCACGTGATCAAGTTAACATCAATTACAATAGGTTATGTTCATAGTGTGTACCCTTGATATGACATGATGAGAATGGCACTAACCTCTGTGGTCTTCTTCCCCCAAGTCCCTAACACCAGTCTTTTTTTTTTTTTTTTTTACATTTTTATTCATTATTGAGAGAGAGAGAGAGACAGAGCATGAGCAGGGGAGGGGCAGAGAGAGAGGGAGACACAGAATCTGAGGCAGGCTCCAGGCTCCCAACTGTCAGCACAGAGCCTGACGCAGGGCTCGAACTCACAAACCGCGAGATCATGACCTGAGCCGAAGTCAGACACTTAACCGACTGAGCCACTTAGGCACCCCCTTAACACCAGTCTAATTATGAGAAGAACATCAGACAAACCCAGATTGAAGGGCATTCTATAAAACACCTAGCCAGTCCTCTCCCAAACTGTCAAGGTTGTCAAAAACAAGGAAAGTATGAAAAAACTACCAACCAAGAAAAGCCTAAGGAGACAGGACTAAATGTAATGTGACATTCTGGATGGGATCTTGGAACATAAAAAGGGCATTAGGCAAAAACTAAGGAAATCCAAGTAAAGTATGAATTTTACTTAATAATAAAGTATTAATATTGATTCACTACTTGTGGCAAATGTACCAAACAAATGTACTAATGTACTATGTTAATAATAGGTGAAAACAGGGTGTGTGGTATCTGGCAGTTCTGTTTACATTTCTATAAATCTATACAACTGCTCTAAGTTTAAAGGTTTATTTAAAAAGAAAAAGAAAGTCTGATTCAAAATGTCTGGGGTAAGGGCCAATAATGTGCATTTTTAACCAGTACTTGTTTCCCGGAAGCACCATCCTAACTGAGGTCTGCTCCCAGTCTGACCTTCATTCAGCCTAATACAGAATGGCTATGAGGCCACATGACCACTGCCTGCAGTAAGTTTGCTGATTAACACTATAACAGGTATTTGCTAAGTAGGTCAACTCAGTCTCCTGTTCACCTGTGTTTTTAGGTATTAGTCAGAAGAGCAGGTAACTCTGTCCCTGGTCACCAGCAAGAAAAGGTGTGGTGGAATAGAAAAGGAGGTGCCTGGCTTCCATTTTGAGAGTAACACCCATCTTAATGAGTGTCAAAACATTAGTCACTTCCATTTTGTTTATGCTGCTCAGTTTCCAAGTACCACTTCCTTGGTCTCCATCCCAGATGAGAGAAATTAAGTGCCAAGCTCTACCCCACAAAAGGAGTCGGAGAAGATGGCCACAATCAATAACATTGTTCCCAGACCCTTGTTACCAGTAGTCATTTCCTTAGTCTTAATCCTCAGCTCATCACATTCTTTTTTTTTTTTTTTTTTTTTGAGAGAGAGAGACAGCATAAGCAGGGGAGGGTCAGAGAGAGAGAGAACACAGAATCTGAAGGCAGGCTCCAGGCTCTGAGCGACCTGTCAGCATAGAGCTCAATGTGGGGCTCGAACCCACGAACTGTGAGATCATGACCTGAGCCGAAGCCAGACACTTAACTGACTGAGCCACCCAGGTGCCCCAGCTCATCACATTCTTAACGCTGTCTCTCATTCCCTTACCCAAATAACACCAATGCCTCTTGCAGGTGAAAAGACTCTTGAGTCGAATGGGATACAGTAAAGTTTAAGTAAATGATCATAAAGCTCTAGGTATAACAGCTGATGATCCCTAGTAATTTATGCTGCTTTATTTAAAACTCAGTGTCCAGGGGGAGAAAATTGGCAACAACAGGGCAGATCTCAGACTTGGTAAGACAAAGAACACTGCTGAGAGGTAGGTCCTTTTCAAGTCCTTGTAAAACATAACCATGAATGTCAGTTGATAGTTTTTTCATCACACGTCTGTGTGTGTGTGTGTGTGTGTGTGTGTGTGTGTCTCCATGGCTACATTTACATTTCTCCCTTATCAGAAGAATGATGATGCTTTTCTTTCTACCATACTCTTTTCTCTGAGGACAGGGAGAGTACATCCTTCTGTCTGGTATTTACCCTCCGTACTACATCTCTCTAGGTTCCCAGCTGCAGTACTGCTCAGCCCACTTGCACACAAGGGCCTCTTCATGTTTGCACAATCGTTGTATTTTCTTAACCACTTCTATTGTTCACTGAGCTTCCCTCCCCTTTATTCACTCTGTTCAGAGTCTAGAAATAGATACCTGGTTTCACAAGTGATTCATGATGACCTTGAGTGAGATCAGAGCTAATTAAGAATTATTCTATCTGTGAAAAGCACTTCCTCTAAACTCGGAAAACAACCACAACAGAAACATAAGCACCTACTGTGTGCAACGCAGTGTGTGACTATAAGGAAGTACCAGCAAGGAGAGGGCACTGAATTCTGGCACTGGTGGATCTGCCTCAGACTAATTTTGTTAGTTTGGGAAACAAGCTTCCTAGGCTGCAGTTTCTTCCCTGCAAAACAGTTGAGCCTAGTGTGACCAAATATCTCAGTTTGCTTATGAGTCCCAGTTTTAGCAATGAAAGTTCTGTGTCCTGGGAAACTTCTCAGTACCAGGTAAAACAGCACACTTAGTGCCTCTCTTGGAAGGCTTTCTGAGATCCTTTGTAATTCTGATACTTCCAGGTCTAAGCCTCAGAAAGGCCATCTCTGCCCTTTTGAGAGTGTGGACACACGGGGAGGGTGGTGGCTATATGCAAAGAACTTGGAAAACTTCCTGCCTCCTGACCCATGACTCACAAGGGATGCTGCAGGGCATCATTCCTAACCTCTCAGGGAGAAAGAGATCAGCTGAGAATGGTACACTCAGGCAAAAGACATTCTTGAGGTTCCCAGTGGGAAAGAATCAAAAACAATTGACTAATGAGAGGAATTTGTAGCAAATGTTAAGGCTACCAGCATTCTTGCAATTGAGCCAATGACCTTTTAAGCTACATCCACAACTGACCGGCTCCTTGGCCGTCATCCCAATGAAGGCTCCTTTCCCAGTTTAGACTGTATGCGATACTGGCTTGGCAGCAAGTCTTTCAGCATCCTCTGATACAGATTTCTTCCAGCATAAGATCACATGAAATTAACTTCCTAATAAAGGCTTTTCAAAAACAAAGAAGAGCAAATGATCGCCCCTACTGACAGTGACGACTTATCCCGCTGTCTTTTTTTCATGACTTTCAAGAAAAGGACTCTTGGGTGACTTGAATCAAGAGAGAAGACAAGTGTTCCTGGGTGGCTCAGTCGGTAGAGTGCCTGACTTAGGCTCAGGTCATGATCTCACGGTCCGTGGGTTTGAGCCCCACGTCAGGCTCTGTCCTGACAGCTCAGAGCCTGGAGGCTGTCTCCCTCTTTTTCTGACTCTCTCCTGCTCATGCTCTGTCTCTCTCTCTAAAATAAATAAAACATTAAACACACACACACACACACACACACACACACACACACACACACACACAACCAAGTGAAGAGAGCTGAACACAGCCTTGTTGGGATTTACCACACTGCAAGGGACAAGAGAGGCGGCCAGCTGACCCTGAGCAGACTCTGAAAAGAGATGCAGCTTGCTGATTTATATTTAATTTAAAGCAAACTTCATAATCACCTTGTACATTTTCTTTATGCCTGATTTAATTTTGGCTTTTTGCTTATGATCAACTCCTATTTTCATCTCACCTCATAGAATAAATTTGGCCCAATTTCCTTCTCAGTTTTTCCTTCTTAAACAGCTGGATCCAAAACACAGCCACAACTAATTATTGAGTGGTGATAGAATGTTCATGGAGGAAGTCAAAAGTGCTAAATTAACACAAACTATTTAAAGAACCAAGTAACAAATCAAGGCACTTCTCTCTCAGCAAATTAAGACAGTATTTATGTAAAGTCTCTTTACCTACACTTCACCAATCAAAGATACAATAAACATCAAGTTAAACTGGTTCAAATAAACAGTAAATCAGATTAAACTGGTTTAAGAAGTATCCCAAACAGTAATATTTCCCCTTCCTTTCCCCTTTCTGTGAGCTCTGCTTTAGTAGAATCTAAGTCTATTAACAAAGGAAACGTATAGCCACAAGTTCATGAGTTAGTTATCCGGAGGTTAATTATGACTCAAAAGAAGATTCCTGTTTACACATAACCAAGATAGTAGTAAAGGAATCTGGCAGCATGAATATCTACAGAAGATATTTTTGGTGATGTGTGGTCAACATGGGTGAGATTGACCAAATAAGAAGGCTCTAGGCATGCGACTTTATTTTTTTATGGGCATTTAAAAATGTTTGTTTATTTTGAGAGAGAAAGAGAGCATGCACACAGAGGAGGGGCAGAGAGAGAGGAAGACAGAGGATCTGATCTCTGCCTTGACAGCAGAGAGCTAGATATAGGGCTGGAACTCATGAACCACCAGATCGTGACCTGAGCTCGAGAGTTGAACCCAACTGAGCCACCCAGGTGCCCCTCTAGGCATGTAACTTTGAATTCGTTCCGTTGAAAAATATTACATGTTACCTAATAGACTGTGAAGAAATTAAAAGATATTAGAATTTGGCAGGTGGCCAACGTTCTCATAATTGGAAAGAATAGGCCATCGAGCCCTCTCCTCTGGCCTTTGACTTTGTTAACTCCTCATCTACAGGGATGGGGGGAGGGAGGAGGAGCTTTGACTTTAAGTCTTACCTGGGAAAGCATTTCTGACAAACAAAATCAGATGACGTCAAAGAGGTCCAGTGAAAGGCTGATTCAGCCCCCAGCATGTATCACAGTTATCAACGACATGGTCAGGTTTGTGCTCTCCAGCCAGAGGTCAGTGCTGTCCTGCTCAGAAACGGTGCCCTGGCTCTTCCCCTGAGCCTCCTTCCTCAGTGGTAGCAGCTTCTGCAGGATTCTCCAAGATTAAGCCTCTGACGCCCCCTCGCACCAAGAAGGAGCTGCGTTAGCAACTGCAAGACCTGAAAGTGGAGCTGTCCCAACCGTGCGACCGCGAAGTGGCAGGCTCGCCAGAATCCGAGGTGTTGACAAATAACAGGGCCCATGTATTCGCTGTCATGAGCCGGACTCAGAAAAAGAACCTCCGGAAAGTCTACAAGGGAAAGAAGTACAGGCCCCTGGATCTGCGGCCGGGAAAGGCCAGGTGCGGTGCGCGGCCTGATGAACAAGTCAAGAGAACCTGGAGCCCAAGAAGCAGGCACTTTGGCAAGTGGTCAAGGCCTGAGCACGTCCCTCAACTAAAACCCAAACACACTGACAAACGACGAACCTCCAAGCACCCGCTGCGCGCCCGGCACAGAAGGTGCACGTACAAACTCTGCCCCACGTTTTCTGTCTTTCTTTCTTTAAGTTTATTTTGAGAGAGACACGGAGAGAGCACAAGTGGGGGAGGGGCAGAGAGCGAGGAGGACAGAGGCTCCAAAGCAGGCTCTCTGCTGACAGCAGAGCCCCATGTCGGGCTCAGAACTCACGGAACTGCAAGATCGTGCTCTGAGCAGAGGTCAGACCCTCAAGCAACTGGGCCACCAAGGTTCCCTCGCCCCCAACACGTTTTTTCCTTCTAAGATGAGGAGTGTGGAGGTGTGACCAGTTCATGAGAAAGCTTTGTTTTTGTCAGGATTTTGTTTTCGTGTTTTTAATAGTAAAGTTTTGTATTTTAAACTGATCTCTGGAGGCACCTGGGGCTAGGTCAGTAAGAGGAGGCTACTCTTGGTCTCAAGGTCCTGAGTTCAAACCCACATTGGTTGTAGAGCTTACTTTAAAAAAAAAAAAAAAGGAGTTACTTGTAGGAATTCTGTTTGTGCCTGGTCCTACTCCCCAGACAGCAGGAGTTATTTCCTTAAGTCTTTGGTCTGGAGGTTAATTCCTGTAGGTTAATTTGCACTCACTGGTTTGATCCTCCTCCTAATTGAATGCAAATCTAAGGCACCATTCTGCAAAGAGGAGAAAAGGCTGGATTTGAGACCATTAAGTTCTCCTACCCAGAATATAATACCATTGCTTTCTGGGCATAACGAGTCTAATGTGGACATGAAAGGTTGACTTGGGGTGGGGTGGAGGTCTCTCTTGACTAAGAAAATGGCATTTGTAGTGGGTGTTCTGGGCCCAAATATTTGAGGCCATGCCACATGGCATTCTTAATGCAACCAAAACCTTAGAGATGCAGACTGTGCTACCAAAGAATACAAAATGCAGTGAAGTGGATCTCTATTCTTCTTCCCAAACAGGGATACATTCTTCACTGTGTTCCCAAATTTTCCAGGAAAATAATGAGCGTTTTGTGCTTTTTTTCAGGTCAGTGATTTTAGCCTGTTTAGTCAGAAACTCTTGCTGTAAAACCCTCTCTGCTCTGGCCCTACTAAAACATCTCTGTTTTGAGGAGCCTGGGTGGCTCAGTTGATTAAGCATCTAGCTTCAGTTCAGCTCATGATCTCACCGTCTGTGAGTTGGAGCCCCGCACCGGGGTCTGTGCTAACAGCTCAGAGCTTGGAACCTGCTTTAGATACTGTGTCTCCCTCTCTCTCTTTGCCTCTCCCTTGCTCATACTCTCTCTCAAAAATAAATAAACATTTTTTTTAATGTTTTTTTTTATTTATTTATTTTTAGGAGAGAGAGAGAGACAGCGTGAGCAGGGGAGGGTCAGAGAGAGAGGGAGTCACAGACTGAAACAGGCTCCAGGCTCTGAGCTGGCAGTCAGCACAGAGCCCGACGCGGGGCTCGAACCCACGAACCGCGAGATCATGACCTAAGCGAAAGTCGGACACTTAACCGACTAAGCCACCCAGGCGCCCCAAAAATAAATAAACATTAAAAAAATTTTTAAATAAAATATCTCTTCTTGCAGCAATGAGTCAATACAAATGTGAAGTTTAGCAATTAAGCAGAAATAACTGTTTAGAGAATTCTACAGATTGAACATTGTGATCTTCCCATTTCTAGGGACAAGCAGAAATGAAATAAGACTTTTAAAGCTATTATTGTTCTGCTATGATTAGGAAAGGACTTTTTTCCTTCCCAAGTACCACAGTCAATCCAAGAGACTGAGCTCTAAGTACTCCCCGAGCATAGCCCTATGTGGAGAATTAGAAGACTGAGTCCTCTTTCAGCAGCCCCTGGTCCTAGGATGCAGACGGTCTGAATTTCCATTATAAAGGAGTAAGTTTAGTGGTTTTGTTGTGCCCCAATCATGAGTCCCCAGAGACCTCCAAGGAGCCGGCACTGATGCAAATACAAAAGGGTCTTTATTACAAGCTCCAGCAGGGGCTCACCAGCCTGCCTGTGTAGTGGCAGCAAGGTGAAGCAAAGAACAATAGCGAACAGCATTTTAAGGAGTAAGGGATGGGGGTGTTACAGTGCATGTAGCATCATCACATAAGCGCCAGTTACAATTGTACAGCAGCACCCCTGGTAACAGCTTTGACCATTCAGTATCTGTGAGGTGTCCATTACTTTTGGTGGGACCCAATCATGACTCTTGAGAATCCTTTGAAAATGACCAATTATGAGGTGAGTTCAAAGGGCCCACGTGGGGTTCAGGCAAGCGGTGAAAAATTGGCCAGTTTGTATCTGCAGTTCCCAGCCTTGACTCAGACCATAGGAATGTTTCTTTTTACTTTTTGATTAGCTGAACTGAGGGTGGTCCAAGGATGGCTTTAGGCTTGAACAGTCTGAGGCTTTTCCTGGAACTGGGACTGGGGCTACGTGCAGCCCCAGGTTGCTCTTAATGGAGGCCTTAATTTTTGGCTCTTCAGTTTATCTTGGCTTTCCAGCCCCAGCCCCTGGGGAGGTTGACCCAGGAAGAACTGGATTGCCATTTATAAACTCCTTGTTCTTTATTAATTTTTTAATCCTATTGCCAAAACCCCTTTGTTTGTTTCAAAAGGCTTGTAGATATAAAAGATAAGGACTTAGGGAACAAAAGTCCTTCTTGGTGGAACTTGCTTTCTCTGTGTCTTTAAAAAAACATTTTTTGGGGGCACCTGGGTGGCTCAGTTGGTTAAACGTCTGATTTCGGCTCAGGTCATGATCTCATGGTTCGTGGGTTTGAGCCCCGCATCGGGCTCTGCGTTGACAGCTAGCTCAGAGCCTGGAGCCTGTTTCGGATTCTGTGTCTCCCTCTCTCTCTGACCCTCCCCTGCTCACGCACTCTCTCTCTCAGAAATAAATAAAACATTAATAAATAACATTTTTTTTACATTTTTAATTGAATTATAATTAACGTACAGTGTTTTATTAGTTTTAGGTGTACAATATAATGATTCAACAACTCTATACATTTCTCAGTGCTCATCAAGAGAAGTTTCTCTTGGGTGCCTGGCTGGCTCAGTCAGTAGAGCAAGTGACTCTTGGTCATTGAGTCTGAGCCCTACTTGGGGTATAGAGATTACTTAAGTAAACTGTAAAAAACAAAACAAAACAAAAACGTATTTTAAAAATCTTTAAAAAAAGACAAATGTACTCTTAATCACTTTACCTATTTTTTAATTTTAATTTTTAATGTTTATTTATTTATTTTTTCTGCTCTTAATGTTTATTTTTGAAGGAGAGAGAGAGAGAGAGACAGAGCACAAGCAGGGGAGAGGCAGAGAGAAAGAGAGACAGACGATTGGAAGCTGGCTCTGCACTGACAGCAGAAAACCCAATGAGATCATGACCCTGAGCCGAACTCAGATACTCAACCAACTAAAAGCCACCCAGGCACCCCTATTTTTTTAATTTTTGAGGGACTTCCATATTGTTTTCCACAGTGGCTGCACCAATCTGCATTCCCATCAACAGTACATGAGTGTCCCTTTTTCTACACACATCACCAACACTTGTTATTTCTTGTCTTTTTTATTTTAGCCATTCTGGCAGGTGTAAATTGATGTCTCATTGTGGTTCTGATTTGCATTTCCCTCATGATGAGTGATGTTGAGCATTCTTAGCCATCTATATGTCTTCTTTGGAAAACTATCTATTCATGTCCTCTTTCCTTTTTTAATTGGATTATTTGGGTTTTGGTGCTGAGTTGTATAAATTCTTTATGTATTTTATATATTAACCCTCTACTGGATGTGTCATTTGCAAATGTCGTCTCCCATTCAGTGGTTGCCTTTTTGTTATTTGATCATTTCTTTCCCTCTGCAAAAGCTTTTTGTTGGTGTAGTTCCAATAGTTTAATCTTGCTTTTGTTTCCCTTGCCTCAAGAGACGTACCTACAAAAACGTTTCCATGCCGATGTCAAAAGAAATTACTTCCTATGTTTTCTTCTAAGATTTTTATGGTTTCAGGTCTCACATTTGTGTCTTTTAATCATTTTGAATTTTTGTGTATCATGTTAGAAAGTGGTCCAGTTTCATTGTTTTGCATGCAGCTCTCCAGTTTTCCCAACACCATTAGTTGAAGAAACTATCTTTTCCCCATTGCATATTCTTGCCTCCTTTGTCATAGATTAATTGATCATATGCGTGTCTGTTTATTTCTGGGCTCTCTGTTCTGTTCCATTGATCTCTGTGTCTGTTTTTGTGCCAACACCATACTATTTTGATTTATAAACTCCTTTTTTAAGGAGGGAGTGGTGGTGGCCAAGAAGGATGTCAAACTGCCAAAGCACCCCAAGTTGGCAGACAAGAACGTTCCCAAGCTTCGTGTCATGAGGGTCATGAAATCTCTCAAGTCATGAGGCTAATGAAGGAACAGTTTGCCTAAAGCCATTTCTGCTGATCCATTACCAACAAGAGAAGCCAGGATTTCCATGATTACCACCATCTGCCCCCTGAGATCTTGCCTGCCGCTTGATGCTGCGGCCATCCTGAGACTGATAGGCCTGCTGAAAAGTCTAGAGGGCAAGTGGCCTGTAAGACTCAACTGAGGGAAGCCAACAGAGACCACTACAGACGGAATGCTGGGTCACATTGCTGGTTCAGCAACTAAATTCCACTTTAGAGGCAATATGGTTGTCACCTTGGACAGCCGACCTAGGTTGGAGGAGACTGTGTGGAGTAAATCTTTAGCCAGAAAAAATATTTTTAAGTTTATCTAGACCTAAATTATTTAGGTTCATTTATCTATTTGTTCAAACCTTTGTAATTATACAGCTTGAAAAACATAAATTCTATTTTTTACTTTCATTTATTTATACCACAATTTTTTTTCATTTAAAATTCTTTTTTTTAATGGTTTTTTTTTTTTACAAATAGTTTATTGTCAAATTAGTTTCCACATAACACTCAGTGCTCATCCCCACAAGTGTCCTCCTCCATGACCATCCCCCCTCCCCCTACATACCACAATTTTTTAAAAAATTTTTTTATTTTAATGTTCTTATTTATTTCTGAGAGAAACACAGCATGAGCAGGGAAGGGGTCAGAAAGAGAGAGACACAGAATCCGAAGCAGGCTCCAGGCTCCGAGCTAGCTCTCAGCACAGAGCCTGACATGGGGCTCGAACCCACAAACTGTGAGATCATGACCTAAGCCAAAGTCGGACACTTAACCAACGGAGGCATCCAGGCGCCCCTATACCACAGATTATTATAGCTCCTTCTAGAGCCAATATTCTGTCTTATATCACAGCACATTCTAGTGCAGTGTCATATTTACGCTGTGCGCTCTCTTCGTTTTTGTAGATTATTTGTTAGTAGATCTTGTTTGCAACTTCGATGGTGAGAAAATGTTTGACTCAATTGTAAGGGCAAGGGTTATCACTAAGTGTCTAATGTGGTCATAGATCTAGTTGGGGCTCAGTAAATTTTTTGATGATTATAATGGCCAGTGTATTTTCTCCATTCTTTGTACTTGTTATGCATTTTTTAAATATATATTTTTTATTTATTTCTAGGAGAGAGAGAGAGAGAGACAGCGTGAGCAGGGTAGGGTCAGAGAGAGAGGGAGATACAGACTCTGAAATAGGCTTCAGGCTCTGAGCTGGGAGTCAGCACAGAGCCTGACGCGGGGCTCGAACCCACGAACCGCGAGATCATGACCCAAGCGAAAGTCGGACGCTTAACTGACTAAGCCACCCAGGTGCCCCTTGTTATGCATTTTTTAATTTATTGGACACAACCTTACTATTAGGGCTCCTACTCTTGAGTATAATAATTCCACTCTTGGAAACATCATAAAGGAATATTAAAAACAACTGAAAAAAACAAACAATGATTTTTTTAAAGAATTATTTATAATAAACTGAACATCTTGGGACAAATTTCCAGTATGCTCATGCATGAGGAAATTATGGTATAGAATAATTACGTAAACTTTCAAATTTATTTATAGTGTTTAAAATAATGTATTTGTGAATGTTAAGCTAGATAAATAAGTACAAGAATGTATGGAGTTTGATATTAATAATATAAAAATACAAAGCAGAGATCTGGAAAGAAATAGAATTTAATAGGGGAGGCTGGGTGGCTCAGTCGGTTAATCATCCGACTTCAGCTCAGGTCATGATCTCACAGTAAGTGGATTCGAGCCCCTGGTCCGGCTCTGTGCTGACAGCTAGCTCAGAGCCTGGAGCCTGCTTCAGATTCTGTATCTCCCTCTCTCTCTGACCCTTCCCCTGCTCATGCTGTGTGTGTGTGTCTCTCTCTCAGAAATAAATAAAAACATTAAAAAAAGCATTTTTTTATTATGGCTCAAGTCATAATCTCACGGTTTGTGAGTTCGAATCCCACATCAGGCTCTCTGCTGTCAGTATGGAGCCCACTTTGGATCTTCTGTCTAGTCCCTATCTGTACCTTCCCCACTCCTCTCTCTTAAAAATAAATAAAACTTAAAAAAATAAAATATAATATTAGTAGAATTGCTTCTAGGTGGTAGAAAGCAAAGTGTATCTGTCAAGGTTCTTAGCTGCATACAATACAAAACTATCTTGTTTTTTTAAAGGAAAAGAAAAATGAGAATTTATTGAAAGCCCTCAGGGGTTCAACAAGTCATTGGGAAAGGAACACCAAACTTAGAAGAAATGTAAGAGTCAAGGCAGCTCTGGAAGATCAAGAAGTAGGAAGCTGTGGGGCACCTGGCTGGCTCAGCCAGTAGAGCATGCAACTCTTGATCTTGAGTTGTAATTTTGAGCCCCACATTGCGTGTAGAGATTACTTTTAAAAGAAGGAGGAGGAGGAGAAGGAGGAGGAGGAGAGGAAGGAGAAGAAGAAGGTGGCGGCAGCAGCGGCTGCAGGAGACTGCCCCCATTGAACTCTGTCTACCACAGCTAATGCACTCAAAACATCAGGGGCCATCTATCTAGAGTCCCAGCAGGAACATCTCTTTAGCTAACCCAAGACCATATATCTCCCTCTGGCTGCTGAAATGCCACCGTTCAAGAGGGGAGATGTGTCCACCTAAGTTTCCATTGTGGAAAGCAGAGCATTGCATCTCACATGATATACAATAAAGGATTTCTCCCACATAGGAAGAGCAGTTGCAAAATGGATAACCAAAAACATGACAGAAGTCTACATTTCTTTCCTTTTTTATGTGTTCAGCACTTTACAAATCATGAAGGAACTTTTATTATGTCTGGAACCTGCTAAAATAAATGACTGTAACGTTTTTCTTCCTTATAGTATAAAGGGTGGCAGAAAAATGCCACTCCAAAATATGACTGTAGGAGTTCAGGACATGCCAACCCAAAATATGTCACTTTAGTAATCAGTTATTTTAAGCTGTAGGCTCTTGAGAAACAGCAAATGCAGGGAGAGGCTTTCTCTGAACTCCCCTTATCTGCCTAAGACAGAGCTTCCAAAAGGAACTCAGCTGTCATAAATCCCCTCCCAGAGAGTTTCATCAACCAGGGAAGACTGATTCTTATCACAGGAGAGGAGAGGAGAAGTCAGAACCACACCCAGAGGGGCACCTGGATGGCTTTGTTGGTTGAGCTGACTTTGGCTCAGGGCATGATCTTGCAGTTTGTGAGTTTGAGCCCTGCTTCGGCCTCTCTGCTGTCAGCACAGAGTCTACTTCGGATCCTCTGCCCCTCCCCCACTCACACTCTCTTTCTCTCAAAAATAAACACTTTAAAAACAGCACACACACACACCCAGAAAGACTGTGTCACAAGCTATCATATCATATATCATACAATCTGTTCTTCTAAGTGCCTATTCATCTTTCCTACAAATCATTTACTTTCCCCTAAAAGGCTTACACCCCCCCCTTCCCTATTAAACTGATATTTAATCCTGAATTCTAAGATAAATCAGGAGTTATTCATTTTTCCCTGGGTATCTCCCATGTATATGTGAGGCATACATTTAAAAAAATTTCTGTTTTTCTCTTGTGGTGTTAATCTATGTTTTTATTATAGGGTCTCAACTAAGAATTCAGAAGGGTAGAGGGAAAATTATTTTTCCTCCCCTACAAGAATTATGTTAAATTATGAGGACTTGTTTCCAACCCTTAAGACATGTGTCTAAAGTTGGTATAAAATCTTTATCAGATTAGGTAAGATTTATTCTACTCCAAGTTTGCTAAGAGTTCTTGTTTTAGGGCTGCCCAGGTGGCACAGTTGGTTAAGCTTCTGACTCTTGATCTTGGCACAGATCATATTCTCCATGGTTTGTGAGTTTGAGCTCCAAATCAAGTTCTGAGCTGATGGTGTGGAGCCTGCTTGGGATTCTGTCTCTCCTTCTTTCTGTCCTTCCCCAACTTGTGTGCGGATGCTCTCTCTCTCTCAAAGTAAATAAATAAGCTTAAAATATTTTTAATTAAAAAAATCATAAACAGGCATAAAGATTTATCCAATTTTTTTCTCAAACAAGCTAATGATTTTTCTGTTTTAGTTCCTTAATGTGGTCGATTACATTGATAGATTTTCTATTTTTTGAACCAGTTTGGCTTTTCTAGGATAAGTTACTAGATTTTGATATATCACTTTTTGTAATACCTTATTGGATTTGTTTAACTAATGGTTTCTTTAGGAATGTGTGTGTGTGTGTGTGTGTGTGTGTGTGTGTGTGTGTTTACATTTGTAAGTGTTTAGGGCCAGTAATTTTCTTTACACGTATTGCCCTTATCTAGTTTTTTAATAAACATTTTAGCCTTATTGGGGTGCCTGCATGGCTCAGTCGGTTAAATGTCTGACATTAGCTCAGGTATTGATCACTTGGTTAAGAGTTCAAGCCCTGTGTTGACAGCTCAGAGCCTGGAACCTGCTTCAGATTCTGTGTCTCCTTCTCTCTCTGCCCCTCTCCTGCTTTTGCGCTCTCTCTCTCTCTCTCAAAAATAAAAGAAAAACATTAAATTTTTAAAAAATTTTAACCTTCTTATTTACTTATTTTTTTAAATAGGCTCCACGCTCAACATAGGGCTTGAACTTCAAGCCTGCTCATTCTGTCACTCTCTGTCTCTCAAAAGTAAATAAATGTTAAAAAAAATTATCTTTAAATTAAAAATAAAAAGAACTCAGTATTAAAATCAGCTAGTCCTGACATTGGTGGGGGGGGACAAATATTTGATAATCGTCTGAATTTCATTAATACTTGGCTTTAATTTACTTTTTAAAAAACCTGCAACAAATAGTTGTGATTTTAAATTTTGAAAACTAGTTGATAGACATTTTAAAGTAGGATTTATAAAAAGAACAATAATTGTACAAAACCCAAGAGGTTCATTGAATGCTGCTTCTCAGTGCTGGAAACAAATACCCTGGTACGTGTGGAGATGAGAGTAATTACACTATGCTTTGTGCACCCAGGCATCCAGAATGCTAAAGCAGGTTTATGTTTACTTGTCCTTTCCTTCTGAGAATATAGAACATCATCAGAGCCCTGTGAAATATAACCAGTGAAGCTATGCTGGTATTTCTGATGAAATATGACAGAGCTATTTCCAGGAAACAGGATCCTCTCCCTCCGCACAGAAGAGAACTCGTTGCTTCCTTACTCAAGAGATCCGAAGAAGCTGCTAGTTGATAGGAAGTATATCAAGTTACTGGAAAAATGCCTTGCCTTTGGCATTCTAGTTGCTAGCTGAAAAAAGACATTGGAGACTTCATAAGCTGGCAGCTTTTACAGTCAATCTCAGAAGTCTGGTGTGCCCTGCCAGGATCACTATTTTGAGCCTGTTCCTGGGCTTCCGTGCCATGTTTGCGTCCAACAAGGGAAATGAAACTCTCTGCCTTTCCTTCATAACCAAGGGGATCTTTATCTACTGTCTCCCACTCCTCCTCCCCTTCTTCCATTTAGTAGTTGTGCTTCTCGGCTTGTCTGTCATTCAGTCAAGGGAAGTTATGTATTGAGTGGCCTCTTGCCAAGATCCAAAACCCTGGGGAAGGTTTTTGGTGGGTTTGGCCCGTGGCACCAGTGACTACGCCCCAGTCACTACAGTAGAGAGGAAATGTGTTTCTGGCCTCCCAAATTGGGTGTCTGAATGTATTTAAAAAACAAAAACAAAAACACGGTTAGACATTGACTAGAGTCTCTAACTACCAGCACAGCCTTGTATTTTGGAATGTTAACTACAAGTGTCCTGGGAGCTGGAGACACAGACCCAGCACAGTCTATGGAGCCTGTGTTCAACAGGCTTGTTCAACACTTGGAGAACTGTAATGACAAAAGGCTTTCCAAGTCCCAAATCTTAGGAAACTAAAGCAGAGAATCACAAATCAGTGACTCCCCAGGGGGCCTGGGTGGCTGAGTGGATTCAGCATCTGACTCTTGATTTTGGCTCAGGTCATAATCTTAGAGTTCCTGGGTTTGAGCCCCGCCTCAGGCTCTGGGCTGTCAGCATAGAGCCTGCTTGGAATTCTCTTCCCTCTCTCTCTGCCCCTCCCTGGCTCTCTTTCTCTCAAAATAAAATTTAAAAACAACAACAACAAATCAGTGACTCCCATATAACTTACTCCTCTACTGACCTGGAATCTATAGTTTGTTTACTCAGGTAAATGTGCTGATTTCATGCATTTCCCCTGTGTATATGTTTCTACCACAAAGGACTGACTTAGATAAATTCTAAAATGTATTTAGAAAAGTTCTGATAATCCTCAGGGGCAATAGGTATTCAGAAACAGGCCCACACATGTGCCATTTGTAGGAGTGTAGATTGGTGTAACGTACTGGAGGCCAATGAAGTGATAGCTATCTTAAAAACAAAACAAAACTGTGAGCAACATAAATGTCCATTGCTAAGGCTCTGGTTAAAACCTAGTAATACAAATATTGGAATAATATGAAACAATTTTTTAATGTTTATTTATTTTTGAGAGAGAGCAGGGGAGAGAGAGAGAGGGAGGGGGAGAGAGGATCCAAAGCAGGCTCCGTGCTGAAGCAGAGCGCCTGATGCGGGGCTCAAATTCACAAACTGCAAGATCATGACATGAGCCAAAGTCAGATGCTTAACCATTTAACTGACTGAGCCACCCAGGGGCCCCACTATGAAACAATTATTTATAATGTAGCAGATCAATTGTACCAATGTGTGAAAACGCCCAACATACACTGGATTGTAAAAATAAATAAATAAATAAAAATTAAGGGCACCTAAAATGAGGGTGGCTTAGTCAGTTAAACCTCTGACTCTTGATTTGAGCTCAGGTCATGATCTCAACATTCGTGGGTTTGAGCCCTACTTCAGGCTCTGCGCTGACAGTGCTGACAGTGTGGAGCTTGGCTGGGATTCTCTTTCTGTCCCTCGCTCTCACTCTCTCTCTCTCAAAATAAGTAAGTAAACATTTAAAAAATTACAGAATAGTGGTGCCTGAGTGACTCGGTTGAGCGTCCGACTTCGGCTCAGGTCATGACCACACGGTTCGTGGGTTCGAGCCCTGCATCAAGCTCTGTGCTGACAGCTCAGAGTCTGGAGCCTGTCAGATTCTGTGTCTCCCTCTTTCTCTGACTCTCCCCTGCTCATGCTGTCTCTCTCTCTCTCTCAAAAATAAATAAAAACATTAAAAATATTACAGAATGCATACTATCCTAATTACGATTTCATAAATAGCATGTACATATATAATATAAATATATTTGTACACAATTTTTATATTTGTTGAAGCATATATGTGTGCTTTTATATAAGCATAGGAATTTTGTAGAAGAATATTCAAGAAACTATTAATGGTGATTAACAGCTGGGATTAGGGAATCATCTTATACCCTTCTTTACTGTTGAATTTTCTTTTCTTTCTTTTTTTTAAAGTTTATTTATTTTAAGAGAGAGAGAGAGCACATGAGCACATGCAGGGGAGGGGCAGAGAGAGAGGGATAGAGAGAGAATTCCAAGCAGGCTCTGTCATATCACTGTGGCCTGACACAGGGCTTTATCTCACAAGCCATGAAAACATGACCTGAGCCAAAATCAAGAGTTGAGTGCTAACTGACTGAGCCACCCAAGTGCCTCTATTGTTGAATTTTCTTACATGAGCATGAAGTTTATCATTTAAAATAGTGATAAAGAAAAAAATTTTTGGTGCATTTAACAAGCTATCTTACTCACCACTTTAAAACATTATTGGCCTTCCTAATGTTGAAAATCAAGAATCTCAGGGGCGCCTGGATGGCTCAGTTGGTTAAGCATCCGACTTCGGCTAAGATCATGATCTCATGGTTCGTGGGTTCGAGCGCCGTGTCAGGCTCTGCTGATAGCCAGCTCAGAAGCTGGAGCCTGTTTCGGATTCTGTATCTCCCTCTCTCTCTGACCCTCCCCTGCTAAGGCTCTCTCTCTCTCTCTCTCTCAGAAACAAACAAACAAACATACATTAAAAAAAAGTTACCAAAAGAAAATCAAGAATCTCAGAGTTGGATTTGTGTTTAATAAAATTCTGCCTTTTGGTGGCAGCTTTTGAGTCCCTATTGGTCATTGAGGCTACTGAATCCCCAACAAGAAACATTAGTGCATTCAGCCCTTCTACTAGTTTCTGTATTTGAGTAAATCCGTGTAATCCTCATGATTACATGAGAATGTTTCTACAGTGCTTTATAAATCACAATACACACATCCCAGTACATGTACCTTTCGTGTAGATGTTTAGATGGTGTCAAGGCATGGGGTAATCAAGTGAGAAGATACTTCTAGAGCTGTGTTTCTTAGAGAAAGGAGGACAGTTAGGTCCCAAGATGACTCTAGTATCTTCTAATCCCTCCATCTGACTTCCAGCTAGCCACTGAGAGAATTTAGACATGGGAACTGTAATTACTGGGGAAGTTTTTCCATTTTGTTGAGCCCTTTTAAATATATCTTCTTGTTTCCAAGGCATCGTTTTTTTCCTGTTCCAGTATGTTTTTGTCATTGGTTATTTATATAATGATAACAATTATTTTTATTTTTTAAATGTGCTCACTGGTCCCTGGGAACCCTGTTGTTTTAAGGGTTACCATAAGGGGAAAGAGGCTCATGTTCTGTCCCCCAGCTGCCAGTGAGCACAGCCAGGGCCCAGCAGTGCTCAGGCTGGTGTCTGTAAGAGTGGTAACTGGCATCCCAGCCCTGGGCATCACACACTTGTAGCTCACAACAGGGCAGCTGGGGTGAAGGCGGGGAGCTCAGTGGAAGCAACTAGCTCTTGCCCCATCTCATATCCTGGAGGCTGCTGGGCAAAGCCCCACTGTCAGAGGTGACAAAATCAGACACCTACCCATGGAACCCAGGGAGCCATGGTGATGAGCCACGCCCCTCTGCTCAAAGCTCACAGAATGTACTGACTGGACCATTGTCCAACCATCAGCCCAACTTTTTTAGATTTACCTTTTGAGGGCAGCAGAGAATTCCAGCTTGGATCTTGTTTTTGGACAGCGTTATTAATTCAAGAAATCAAAAACACATTTGAACCCTCATCTGGGCGTCTCACATGGCTGCCTTTATTATTTAAGTCAGGATATCCTGTATTTCTGAGTGCATATGAGGTGCTGAGTCTATATAAACACTGGAGTCAGAAGGAGGAAGTTCCCTCAAAGCCTCCTGACTAGATGTAGAGACTCACAATATCCTCTAAATCTGTTAGATTTTGGATTAGGGAATGTAGGATTTTTTTTCTTTCCCAAGGAACAACTTTCTCACCACCCTTGGTATAAAAATGATATTCTGAAAAATAAAATTGACAAAACTAATCAGTTCAGGAAATTAGTGAGTCTGAAAAAGCCCTTTTTCCCTCTAAAGCTGTGTGTGTGTGTGTGTATTTGTACGTGTGCACACGTTCCATTTCTTTTTTTTTTTTTTAATGTTTTATTTATTTCTAAGAGAGAGAGACAGCGTGAACAGGGGAGGGTCAGAGAGAGAGGGAGTCACAGACTGAAACAGGCTCCAGGCTCTCAGCTGGCAGTCAGCACAGAGCCCGACGCGGGGCCCGAACCCACGAACCCCGAGATCATGACCTAAGCGAAAGTCGGACGCTTAACCGACTAAGCCACCCAGGTGCCCCCCATTTCTTTTTTTTTTAATTTTTAAATTTTTTAATGTTTTTTAAAAATTTAGTTCTGAGAGAGACAGCATGAGCAGGGAGGGTCAGAGAGAGAGGGAGATACAGAATCTGAAGCAGGCTCTAGGCTCTGAGCTAGCTGTCAGCACAGAGCCCGACATGGGGCTTGAACCCACGAATCGTGTGATCATGACCTGAGCCGAAGTCGAACATTTAACCGACTGAGCCACGCAGGCATCCCCACAAGTTCCATTTCTTAAGGTATAAATAGGATCACATGATGCATTCTATCCTACAACTTTTTTTCTCTTATCTCTGATTTTATGTTCTTGTTTCTTTTGTCCTCACCTTGTCTTTGCCTGCTTTCACTCTCCTTTATTTTTCTTCTATTCTCATCCTTTTATAAAAATATTTATTTATTTGTTATTTTGAGAGAGAGAGAGAGAGAGAGAGCGCACAGAGGAGGGGCAGAGAGAATCCCAAGCAGGTTCTGTACTGACAGCAGTGCGGAGACCAATCCAGGGCTTGAACCCATGAACCGTGAGATTATGACTTGAGCTAAAACCAAGAGTCTGACACTTAATCAACTGAGCCACCCAGGTGCCCCTGTATCCTCATTATTTTGTGAAAGAACAGATATGCCTCTCTGTTCAGAGAGGTGAGCCTTACAAATATTGTACATCATGAGAAAAATGATTGTTCAGTGGTGAAGAGCTCAGATTCTGGAGCCAGACTGCTTGGGGTTGATGCCCAACAACACCCCTCCTCAAGCAAATTACTTAACTTCTCTGTTGGTGAGTTTCCCCACCTGCACAATGGAGTGCAGGCAATAATAGTACCTGCTTCTTAGGGATGTGGAATAGATTAAATGAGATCATATTTAAAGCAGGTGAGCGAGGGGTGGATAATGCAGTTAGAGCACTGATTGGCGCATGGTACGTGCTCCATATATATTAGTTCTCATTTACTTGTTCTTCTCTTCCAATGTTTACATGTTTTCATATATCACAGTTCTTTCAGGCTATCTCCTTTTGCTATCACATACCCCTTCTTTTTCTCCTCTTCCTCTTCCTGCTGTCGTCTTCTTTTCCTTCCTTTTCCTGTTGCCATATATTCTCCTACTCCTCTTCCTTCTCTGCAGTGTCTATTCTTTTCCCACTTCCCGTAGCAGCCCCTAGAGACACAACAAGCCATAAAAAGGCTCATTTCCACCCTGCTGCCACACCTATTCAACTAGCCCAGGCCTGCAACCATTTCAACTAGCCTGGGTCAGGCTCTCAATCAGATTGCTTCCTTGGGTGCAGACACACCATCATGGGGGTGGCATGATACCTCAGCAGCCCCAGAAATGACTCGCCCAAGGGTGTGAGAGACTCACCCCTGAGCTCCTGAATAATTGTCTAGAGACACCATCAGGACTGAAGTATTTGTTTTCCAGGGCAGCTTGATTCCATTCTTGAGCCTCAGAACAAAATCGCACACATTAGGGAAGAGAAGAGGAGCAGGCAGGACTGGCAAGTCACAGAGAAGGCACTCTGTAAATATTTCTTAAATGGGATGCCCGACGGCTTAATCGGTTGAGTATCTGACTCTTGATTTCGGCTCACCTCATGATCTCACAGTTCATGAGATCGAGCCCCACATCAGGCTCTGTGCTGATAGTGCAGAGCTTGCTTAGGATTCTCTCTCCCCACCTCTCTCTGCCTCTCCTGCTCACATGCATGTACATGAGCACTCTCTCTCTCTCTCTCTCTTTTTCTTAAAATGAATAAATAAACTTTAAAAATATATATTTGGCACCTGGGTGGCTCAGTCAATCATCTGACTCTTGATTTCAGTTCACATCATGATCTCATGATTCATGAGTTCAAGCCCTGCATCAGGCTATGTGCTGCCTGCTTTGAAGTCTTTCTCCCTCTCTCTCTGTCCCTACTCCATGTGCTCTCTCTCTCTCAAAATAAATAAATACACCCTAAAAACTTAAACATATATTTGTATTTATTAAATTGGGGGACCCAGGGGGCTCAGTTGGTCAAGCGTCCAACTCTTGATTTTGGTTTGGGTCATGATCTCATGATTCCTGGGCTGGAGTCCCAAGCTGGACTCTGTGCTGACAGTGTGGAGCCTGCTTGGGATTCTCTACCTCCCTCTCTCTTTCTGCCCCTCCTCAACTTGTGCTATATCTTTCTCAAAATAAATATATCAACTTTAAATTAATTAATTAAAATAGATATTATCAAATTGATGAATGGCAACTGCAAGGAAGTGCCATCAAGGAAAAGGCCTTGAGTTCTCATTGCTGCTAACCCAAATGCCTCAAAATGTGTGGTGTAAATCAGCACCAATCACATTATTATCATCTCCCATGGTTCTGGAAGTTGGCTGGTCTCAATGAGGAGGCCCTCATTTAGGTTATCTCATGAAGGTGGAGCCAAATGGTGACTAGAGCTGTAGTCTTCCCAAAGGCTTCCCCCCTATGGCCACCAACTGGGACCTCAGCAAAGCTGTATGTGTGTGTATATGCATGTATGGCTCTTCAAGTGGGCTGGGCATCCCATAGCATGGCAGCTGAGTTCCAAGATCAAGCATCCCTAGAAAGAACCGGGCAGAAGCTAAAGTGCCTTTTTTAACTTAGCCATCAGTCTGCCACACTCATTTCCCCAGAGGTCAATCACTAAAGCCAACCTATATTCCAGAGAAGAGGGATTAAAACCCAGCTCTTAACGGGAAGAGTGGCAAAGAATTTGATGTGTAGGCATGTTTTAGAACCACCAGCTATTCATGTTCTGGAGTACTTTGGGATACCTGGAGTATGCCAGTCAGAGGTACTATGTTTCTATAATTAAAGGAATACCAGACAGGAAACACATTCACTTCATCACAATAGGGCTGCATCCTTGACTCTATGTTCATGGGGTCTGATCAGTCCTTCCTTAGAGCTTTCCAAGCCTGCATATCTCAATCATCAGCCTTCCTTTCAGGTGTGAGTTTCAGAGCATAGGGAAATGAGCGATATCCCACCCGTGGTTCTGTGGGCTTACCCGGACAGACCCAGCACAAATGTACCAGCATTTACCATCTTCATTCAACATTTACCATCCTTTCCTTCTAGGGATCATTTTACACTAAGGAATCCAAGATATGCTAGGTCATTTCTTGCCAGCATTATAATAGCCCACAAGCAACTGCAAATGGTGCAAACAACTGGATAAATAGAAGCCTACTGAACACCTTATTTTTTTTTTAAGTTTTTTTTTTTTTTTTATGTTTTATTTATTTCTAGGAGAGAGAGAGAGAGACAGCGTGAGCAGGGGAGGGTCAGAGAGAGAGGGAGTCACAGACTGAAACAGGCTCCAGGCTCTGAGCTGGCAGTCAGCACAGAGGCCGACGCGGGGCTCGAACCCACGAACCGCGAGATCATGACCCAAGCGAAAGTCGGACGCTCAACCGACTAAGCCACCCAGGCGCCCCTGAACACCTTATTTTCTCTCTCCCTGATTCCATGACCGGGGAAGTTAATGGGTGAATGGAGACAGTGAAAATAGGGAAATTATCTATATTAATCATCAGAAAGAGTGTGCTAAGGGCCCAAGTTTCAAATAAATAGCTCACATGCTGGTTCTGTCATTTACAAGCCATGCATAAAGTAAATCATCTATTCTCTCAGCCCCATCTATAAAATGGAAACGATGAGGTGTGCATGGGTGGCTCAGTTGGTTGAGCATTTGGCTTAGGTCATGATCTTACAGTTCGAGAGTTCGAGCTCCACATCAGCCTCACTGCTGTCAGTGCAGAGCCTGCTTCAGATCCCAGGTCCCCCTCTTTCTCTCTCTGCCCCTCTGCTGCTTGCACTCTCTCTCTCTCTACCAAAAATAAGTAAACATTTTAAAAAATGGGAACGATGATAGTAATAATATCTACTTGGGCACCTGGGAGGCTCAGTTGGTTGAGGTGTCCACTCTTGATTTTGGCTCATGATCCCAGGTCACTGAGCCCTGCATCAGGCTCCATGCTGAGCTTGGAGCCTGCTTAAGATTTTCTCTCCCTCTCTCCCACTCACATTCTCTCTCTCTAAAATAAAAATGTTTTAATAATTAAAAAAATAATATCTACCTTATAAGGTTGTCAAGTATTAAATAAAATGATGCATTTAGAGTCGGTACACCTAGACCTACAAAGTGAGTTGTAAAAAGTAATATTTTACAAATATTTATAACTGCTTGATATCTGATCTGGCCCCCATTCGGCCAGGATGGACATCTCAGGAGCTTCCCTTGTTCATCGTGGGGTTGTACCAAGAATCTCACGAAGTGCTCAGGCCCCCGTGTATGCTGTGTATATGTGTTTCCTTTTTTTATTCTTAAATGTGTTTTCCTTTTGATCAGTTCACACAGGTGGCCGCAGAGATAGATGCCCTCCTCATCCCTCAGCACTTTGAAGTGCCTACACCCTTCTAGAAGCAAAGGAATTTCTTGCCAAGGTTTCCTGTAGTTTGTCTGCCAAGGTGCACCAAATAGCCATCCCTTTCTGGAGTCTTGCTGCCTCCCGGTGCTGGTACTAAAACGGACGGTGCTTTTCTCCACTTCTCTAGGACTTCCAGGCCCCCCTCTCCTCTCCTCCTCCTCACCTACCTGGAGGAATCTGTTTTCCAGGCCCTGCTTTCCCCTCTGATTCTCTAAGATACCCTCACTGAGTGGTTTTCAAAGTGTGGTCCACGGCCCCTGGGGGGCCCCAAAACCTTTTAAATGGGTAGAGAAGGCAAACCTGTTTTCATAATCACAGTAAAATGTCATTTGTCCTTTTTACCATGTTGGCATTTGCACCAGTGATACAAAAACAATGGTGGGTGGAACTGCTGGTGTCCTGGTAGTGTTAACACACTGGCACTGAAAGGGTCCAGAATATGCCACTGTGGCCTAAGAATTATTGTTAGCAGAAGGCATGTGAATTCATGAAATCCCTTATCTACCTAAAAGTAGAGCCCCCCACAAGAACTCAACTGTCATAAATCCCTTTCCCAGAGCAACCAGAGAAGACTGACTCTTATCACTGGAGTCACTAGAGACAGACACCCACACATCTAGACAGACAGGTGCCCAAAGGCCCACTTATGTTTTCAAAAAATCATTTGTTTTCCCATAAGTGCCCTTTCTCCCCTCCCTCTTATTAAGAAGTCAATTGTTTTCTTTTTTCTTTCTTCCTCTTTTTTTTTTTTTTTTAATAAAAGACTTTATTTTCAAGTAATCCCTACACCCAACTAGGGACTTAAACTCATGACCCAGAGATCAAGAGTCTCATGCTCCACCCACTGAGCTATCCAGGTGTCCCTCGAGATCAGTTCTTTTCTGTAAGTGCCATTCCCCTTCTCTCCTTCCCCTAAGGAGTCCCCAGATTTAACCACCTCATCGAGTCACACTTTGTGCATTTCAGTGTGTCTTTACTTGAACAAAAATCTGTCTTGGGGCACCTGGGTGACTCAGTCAGTTAAGCAGTTGCCTCTTGATTTTAGCTTCGGTCATGATGTTGGAGTTCATGAATTTGAGCCCTGACTTGGGCTCTGTGCTGATAGTATGGAACTGGCTTGAGATTCTCTCTCTTGCCTCTCCTCTGCTCTTGTCCACTTGTATGCACGCTCTCTCTCAAAATAATAAATAAACTTAAAGAAAAAAATCTGTCTTTGCTCATGCTAATCTGTCTTCTGTCAGTTTAATTTGCAGGCTCCCAAGAACTGAATCTAAGAGGATATAGGAAATCTAAGAGGATTCCCTCCGGACAGCATCAAACTATACTAACAGTTACTGCATTCTCTACTACCACACACTTGCAGTATAAAAACAAATCAGTTGCACTTAAGAATTTCCTTGGTGAAACAGTAACAAGTATTACTTTTATTAAATATTGACCCTTTAAAAATCTGTGGTGAAATGAGAAATACATATAAGGGGCTTCTGTTACATATACTAATACAAAGCTCTAGAGCAATTGATTATTAGCTAAACTAGCTGCTTTTTCTTGTGAAACACTATTTTCATTAAGAGATGTTGACAAACATTTTATTCAAACTTGGGCATTAGGCTGGCATTTTTCTAGAACACAAACAAGGTGAATCTACTACTTTGAAATGAATAAATAAGGTGCCTGGGTAGCTCAGTCAGTTAAGCATCTGACTTCGGGTCGGGTCATAATTAAAGAATCTCACAGTGGGTGAGTTTAAGCCCCACGTCGGGCTCTCTGCTGTCAGCATTGAGCCTGCTTTGGGTTGTCTGTCCCCCCGAACCCTCTTCTCTGTCTCTCCCTGGCTTTTCCTCCTTTCTCTCTCTCTCTCTCTCTAAATAAATAAACAACAAAATTTGTTTCCAATTGTAAAATTCAGAATTTTGAAAAACGTGTACCCACTATCTTGAGGTTAACAGCTTCCCAACATGTTAACAACTTTTCTGATGAGAGCAGAGGTAATAATAACAAATGTGATCTTTGGATATTACATCGTGGAAGATGTTAACATTTGGAAGATCTGCATAACTCGGTAAGCCAATAGTTTCTGAATAGCCGGTAGATAACATTACAGAATCAGTTAGGGGTAGAAGATCCATTCAAAGTGCAACACAGGTCAAGGCACCTGAGTGGCTCAGTTGGACTTCAGCTCAGGTCATGATCTCACAGTTCCTGATTTTGAGCCCTGCATTCTGTGCTGACAGCTCAGAGCCTGGAGACTGCTTTGAATTCTGTGCCTCCCTCTCTCTGACCCTCCCTGGCTTGCACTTTGCATAGTGCCTGCTCTAAGTAGCACTCAGTAATGGCTACCATCATCTTCTTCTTCATCATTATTCATATTTCCTCTTGTCCGTGTTTCTTTTGGTAGTTTCTTCCAGTAGTTCTATGCCAATGATTCTTATATTTCCAAACTCTTAAGACAATGTATCATTCAGAGTCTTTTAAAGTCAGGTCTTGCCATTTCCCCTAATAATTCAAAATAGTGTTCCCTCTCTAGACAGAATGGGAGCCTGCGATGCTTGGAAATAGATCACATTCACAGAAATGCTTCCTCTTTTATCCCTGGGGAGGGTTTAGGCTTTGACGTTATTGTTTCTCTGAAGGTCTTTTAATTTAGGAGGTATTTTTATGCAGAAAGACGGGGCTAGAAACCCTAAATGAAAGCCAGGAAGTAGCGCGACAAGCAAAGGCATCACTGAATCACCTCTCCGTTTTCCTCCAATCCCTGAAATAAGATTTTTTTTTTTTTCTAGGAGAGAGAGAGAGAGAGAGACCGCGTGAGCAGGGGAGGGTCAGAGAGAGAGAGGGAGTCACAGACTGAAACAGGCTCCAGGCTCTGAGCTGGCAGTCAGCACAGAGCCCGACACGGGGCTCGAACCCACGAACGCGAGATCATGACCTACGCGAAAGTCAGACGCTTAACCGACTAAGCCACCCAGGCGCCCCATGATTTTTTTAAGTTATTTATTTTTGAGGGGGAGAGAGAGAAAGAGAGAGAGAGAGAATGAGTAGGAGAGGGGCCGAGAGAGGGGGTTGGAGGATCTAACATGGGCTCCACACTGACAGCAGTGAGCCCAAAGCAGGGCTTGAATTCACCAACCACGAGATCATGACCTGAGCCGAAGTCAGATGTTCTACCAATTGAGCCACCCACGCGTCCCTAAAATAAGATTTTCATATTGAAACTCATAAATGCACAACAACTATTAGGAACAAGACTTTGTATTACAGCTTCAACTGATGTTTTTTTATTTGTTTTTAATGTTTATTTATTTTGAGAGACAGTGTGTGCAAGGGGCCGAGAGAGAGAGAGAGAGAGAGAGAGAGAAAGAATCCTAAGCAGCTTTACACTGTCAGCACAGAGCCTGATGTTGGGCTCAATCTCACAAACAATGAGATCATGACCTAAGCTGAGCTGAAATCAAGAGTCTGATGCTTAACCAACTGAGCCACCCAGGAGCCCCTCATTAGTTTTTTAATAATCTCTACACACAATGTGGGGCTTGAACTCACAACCCTAAGATCAAGAGTCATATGCTTTTCCAAATGAGCCAACCAGGAGCCCCTTTAATGGAATTTTTAGAGGTGCAATTCAACAGATGTCTTATGACCCACAGGTAGCATGTGGGAATGAAAACTGACAGGTTTTGAAACTGAAGAGGTGTGGGTTCAAACTATGGCTTTGCTCCTTACTATTTGTCATGTTAGCAAAAGGTTGGCTCTCCAAGCCCTAGCTTTCTGTTCACTGTGGACTCCATACAGTTCAAATTGAAAGAAACAAGGTCCATTGGCCAAAATTCCTGCAAGAGTAATTCCCATCCTTAACATTTTTTCCCAAAGACCATAAGAGCAATCCAATTTGTAACTCACAGCAATACTTAAAATCCTCCTTTTTCTTCTTTCTCATTCTGCTCCAAAACTCATCCTCCAAACCTCTCCAAATCCTTCCACATCCCAAGCCTGCTTTCTGAGTAGTGTCTTCCTACCTTCTTTCTCCCTCCCCTACCCCTTTTAGTTCTTTATCATGTATATTATTTAAAATTTTATATTCTCCCCAATTTGTCCTTAGCTTGCATTCTCCATAACAAAGGAGACCCCAAAAACCAACATCTCCTCTGTGTCCCCATTGGTCTGGACTCATGCAGACTCTCCCTCTCTTCTCTTAAATCCTGAGTTAAAAAAACATAATAACCAGAATGGAAGGGAGAAAAATCTTAGAAGAAACTGAAGTGGGAAGGAGAAAATTCTCTCTAGAGAGCAAGGAGGAAAAAAACATTCACAGTAATAAATCTCGTTTTCTGCATCAACTTCCAGGAGTTGTAAAGATGAAATGAACTGAAGTATAATGCCAGACTGTAAAAGAACTTCTGCACAAGTATGACCTTTTCCTCATTTCCTGATTGTTAATCCTAACCATTCATTTGAACAGGTTCAGAATGTGCCACTTGGGCATGTGGATTACTTTGAATTGAAGTCAATCAAGGCCCAAAAGACTCAGGAAGAGCTTTTATCTCCCCCTTAACTGGTTAACATATTTTAGATAGGTGGCCTGGTCCAGGAAGAGAATAGAACTATCACCAGAGATTACTACAAAGAATATGGGCAAGGGGCGCCTGGGTGGCTTAGTCGGTTAAGCGTCTGACTTTCGCTTAGGTCATGATCTCGCGGTTCGTGGGTTCGAGCCCCGCGTCGGGCTCTGTGCTGACTGCCAGCTCAGAGCCTGGAGCCTGTTTCAGTCTGTGACTCCCTCTCTCTCTGACCCTCCCCTGCTCACGCTGTGTCTCTCTCTCCTAGAAATAAAAAAAAAAAAAAAAAAAAAGAATATGGGCAAGATACGGTAAACTGGGAGGAAGCTCAAAAGTTCTCTCTGTGTCCCATTGTCTCTGTATGTCATGCCAAACATTTGTTTACCAAACATTTGCTCTTCCCGTCTTCCTATACACTGTTTTCCTTCCTTTCTCAGATCCCTATCTTCTCCTTAGCTCAGAATGGCACATAAACCTTAACTGTCTGACTACTTGTAGGTCTCATATTCATATGGGGCTCCCCTATATGTAACTAGTTTTTCTCCCGTTAATTTGTCTTTATCAATTTACCAACCAAAGAACCTGTCACAGTAGAGAAAAAAATTTCCTTCCCCACACATCCAATGAACATTTATTGACAGCCTTATCTTGGATGCTATAGGAGATATAAAGTGAATAAATAAAGTATGATCTTTTCAGTAGAAAGTAAGAAATCAAGCATGGAGATGGGAAGACCAGTTTGATGACTGCAATTGTTCAAGCAAATTTGCAAAGGACTTAAACTAGGAAATGAGAGTTCCAAAGAGTGGAAGGGACGTTGAATTAGTAGAATGTATTAAACTTGACTGGCTCAGTCAGTAGAGCATGTGACTCTTAATCTCAGGGTCATGAGTTCCATACTGATGTTGGAGGTAGGTTTAATTTAAAACAAACAAACAAATAAAAAAAACTTGAATGATGAATATGATTTGAAGTATAGAGTGGACAAGAAGGCAGAGCTGAATTTCAGGTTTATAGCCTGGTGTGAGAAGGAACTGGTTGGATACATGATAATGAGCTTGAAGAACCAGCAGAACCTTTACAATAGCCTGCAATTGAACATGTTGTTCTGGAACTCTGGGAAGAATAGTTAAGTCTATTCAACAAGTCTACTGTCCCACTGTCCTAAGTGAGGAGGACTCAACAGGATATAGAAGTTATCAAAATAAGTCTTGTGCTGACCTGATTACATGATAGACATGCAAATCTGTACCTTAGTTGTCTCATTTGCGAGATAAGAATGGCAACATTTATCCAAAGCTCCTAGAAATCTGGGCACTGTGAAGTCATGGGGAGCACTTGAGATGCTTATGAGAAGCCCCTGAGACTTTTGGTGGGTCTTTAATTCTTTTTGGATTTTGCCTGTATAGATTGATGTACTAGAATAAGTAGATTCATAAGGAATTGCTGATTTTCTGCCATGTTGACCTACAAAAATGGGCAATTTCCCATGGTTTGCTTGAACCATGCTGTGCAGTGCAGAATACTTAAAACAGGATTTTATGAAAATGATCACATTGCTTTCCAAATCTGTTGGAGTAGCCATTGTTCCCAGAAGGCTATTATCTAATTTTATCACTGAACTCAAAGAGAGAGATGGTATAAGACTTCATTTGCATTTGAATAAATATTATGATTATAACAGATGGTTTGCTGTGATGAAAAAATTTTGTCTACATTTGTAATTATAACATTCATATTGCATTTTACAGTTTACAAAGAGTTTCTATCTATACTTTCTTATCTTACATTCACAACGATGCTGTGAGATACACAATGCCAATCGAATTATACCCTTTTTATAGATGATGAAACAGGCTCAGAGGGATTTATTCATCAGCCAGGTTTTAAGTAGTAGACTTGAACCCAGGTCTAGAGATCCACGTGGAACAAATTAGAAATAATGATAAATATATACATTACACAAATATAGTTTTACATAATATTTTTATAAGAAGTTAGCTATTTTATGCTAATCTGGAGGTATTTTGGCCTTTGTGTTGACTATATTTTGAAATTTAAAATTAATTTACTTTTGTATGGGGAGGAGGAGTAAGGAGGCCAGATATTGTTCTGAAATAACTTTTTTTCCTTTTTTGGTGCTCCCCCTTCCTAAAGTAATTTCTTATTACCAGGCCTTTATTCTTTTGTTTAACTGGCTGAGCCACCCAGGTGCCCCAGGCCTTTATTCTTTTGTAACATCTTTTTCTCCTTCTTCTTCTTCTTCTTCTTCTTCTTCTTCTTCTTCTTCTTCTTCTTCTTCTTCTTCTTCTTTTTGCAAATAGTTTATTGTCAAATTGGTTTCCATATAACACCCAGTGCTCATCCCCACAAGTGCCCTCCTCCATGCCCATCACCCCCTCTCCCCACATTCATCAGTCCTCAGTTTTTGTCAGCATTCAAGAGTCTCTCATGGTTTGCCTCTCTCCCTTTCCCCCACCATTTCTCCCCTTCTCCCCCATGGTCCTCAGTTAAGTTCCTCCTAATCCTCTTATACAGGCAGACATATGATATTTGTCCTTCTCTGCCTGACTTATTTCACTCAGCATAACACCCTCAAGGTCCATCCATGTTGCTACACATGGCCGGATTTCATTGTTTCTCATTGCCATGTAGTATTCCATAGTATAGATAAACCACATCTTCTGGATCCATTCGTCTGTTGATGAACACTTTGGCTCTTTCCATGTTTTAACTATTGTTGAGAGTGCTGCTATGAACCATCTTTGTTCTTCTTTTTTTTTTTTTAAATGTTTTATTTATTTCTAGGAGAGCGAGAGACAGCGTGAGCAGGGGAGGGTCAGAGAGAGAGGGAGTCACAGACTGAAACAGGCTCCAGGCTCTGAGCTGGCAGTCAGCACAGAGCCCGACGTGGGGCTTGAACCCACAACCGCTAGATCATGACCTAAGCGAAAGTCGGACGCTTAACCGACTAAGCCACCCAGGCGCGCCTATTCTTAATGAAAGACTGACAAAGACTTTCCTTGACCAAACTTTAGTTTGACTAGGTTTAACTAGGCCTTGATCATTGGGCTTCTGTGTCCATCTCTGTATCACCCAATTTTTTTAAGTTTGTTTATTTATTTAGAGAGAGAGACAGAGCACGTGAGCAGGGGAGGAGCAGAGAGAGATGAGAGAGAGAATCCCAAGCAGGCTCCATGTTGTCAGTACAGAGCCCAATGCAGGCCTCAAACTCACAAACTGAGAGATCATGATCTGAGCTGAAACTAAGAGTTGGACACTTAACAGACTGAACCACCCAGATGCCCCTGTATGGACAAATTTTAGGAAGAATTCTGCAAAGCCAGTTTAGAGAAAGTCCCCCACTGTTGATATCTGATCACGTGGCCCTGCCTTCAGCAAGAATCATATGAAGTCAGTTTAGCCAGAATCCCTCCTTACCCCTGATTACCCTCTTAGTAATTTTCCATCCCTTGACCCCCTCCCATCCCCTACCTATAAACAGATGATTTATAGGTAAATTCTCAGTTGATCATGCTGTATTTAGAACTGTGTCCAGTTCTATATTGAGGTCTCTTTTCCCCTACAATAGTTCCTGAATAAAACCTGTTTATACTGACTGAACTGCCTGGCTCTGATTTCTTTTAACAAGACACTCAGAAGTGATTTCTGCTTTTCTCATTTATTGTAATGGCAGACTCAATGGCCAATTAAAGCAGAAAAGCCCAGCTGCTGTTTTCCTATTACCAGTTGAAAAGTGGAAGTTTCCTTAAAGAGGCTTACAAGGAATTTCCTGAGTGTTTTTCAATTTGGAAGAATGAGCGCTTGAAGACTATTGCATGACAACAAGGCGAAAGAAAAATAATCTCCATTGTCACTATCCAACCTTGGAGTAATCTCCATTCCTTTCCGAACCTCAGTTTTTTCATTCATAGAAATAAGGATGCTTGATGAGATCCGCAGTGTTCAGACTTTCCGGTTTCCAAAATAAAAATTGGAGGTGGTAGGAGACAGCAGCCACAGGATTGCCATTTTTTTTTATTTTGACAAATAAGAATTTTTTTAGACATTTTAAAACTCAGCTTATGTATTTTTTAAAATATTTTTTATTTATTTCTAGGACAGAGAGACAGTGTGAGCAGGGGAGAGTCAGAGATACAGACTCTGAAATAGGCTCCAGGCTCTGAGCTGGCAGTCAGCACAGAGTCCGATGAGGGACTCGAATCCATGAACCGCGAGATCATGACCTAAGCTAAAGTTGGACACTTAACCGACTAAGCCACGCAGGCACCCCTCAGCTTATATATTTTTGAGAGAGAGAGAGAGAGAGCAAGCAGGGTAGGGGCAGAGAGAGAGAGGGAGAGAGAGAATCCCAAGCAGGCTCTATACTGTCAGCGCGTCCGATGTGGGCTTCAGACTAACAAACCACAAGATTATGACCTGAACCGATCAAGAGTGGGATGCTTAACTGACTGAGCCACCCAGGCACCCCAACAAATAAGAACTTTCAAAAGACCAATGTATCACCATTACTTTATATGGTAACCCTAAATAAAGTAGGTTGGATATAATCTAAGAGATTTCCCCCCAAAATGACAGTTACAAACCTTACTCCAACATTTTCACTAGAGACCAGAGAAAACTTGGTTATGGACCTGGCACAGGTGAAAATCAAGACACCAGAGATGCTCCTGTATCCATCTCATAGGTTCTAGAACATGCTACCCCAAAATATGGTTCTTGGGCATATTCAATATTCTAAGCTGAAAGAATTTGAGAAATGGTAGGTTCAGGAAGGACTCTTTGACCCCCCTCTATTCCCCTGAAGCAGTCATTAGATCTCTGTGAGAAGTGCCCTCCCTACACTCAGGTGAAAGGAACATCCTTATCTCTGGAGATGGAGGGATGCCAGAGGAATCCAAACAGGCCTTGCTAAGTTTTCCCCAGTTTACTACCCTTACCTCACACCCTTTTGTTCTATCACAGTTTTCCATGACTTTCTACTCTTTGAGTTAGTCAAAACTGAGTACAGACCTAGTACAAAAACTCTTAGGCTTAATCGTGCTTCTTCAGATCTTTATTTCCTTATGAAGGTTCTAATGTCATGTAGAAGTTATATAAAACAAATTTGCGACTTTTCTCTTGTTAATCTGTCTTTGTCAGTTTAATACTCAGGCCTAGTCAGGGACCCTAAGAAAGTTGAGGAAAAACTTTTCCTCTCCTATACCTTCTATTTCTTTGTCACTAAGAGTCTAATGTATCCTGGATGGATCTTTGATAATAATCCCATGAGTTGATCATCAATGAACAGATATGGAGGGTTTTTTGTTTTTGTTTTTGTTTTTTGTCCAAAGCATTTCAACAACATCTAAGTGTTGACAAGAGATGCCAGCTTCAGAATTAGAATTAGTATTAGGGACATCCTGAAGGAAGTTTAGGATTTGTGTATCCCTGACCTCTCCCATTCTCTGTGACTCAAACGCTATCTGGAGTTTGCTATTATTTTTTCACAAGAGTCCAGGCAAAGCAATCTGTGTGTGTGTAGCCTGGCCTGGAATAAAGTTTCTGTCGGTGAAAAAGCCACTTACTGCATAACTTCTGCTTCTTTTCTCAGGAAACTTAAAAACTCTAAGCCAGCCTCTGTTTTAATACAGATCAGGATAAACTTAGAAGCAAAATTTCCTTGTGAGTCAGAGGCAAAGATTTAGGAAATAATTTGAATGTCATTCTCTTTAACTTGTTAACACTGTTCTTTAACTCAAAATTTTTGCTTTTAAAATGACTTTAAAAAAAAGTTTTAATGTTTATTTATTTTCGAGAGAGAGAGAGGCAGAGGTTGAGTTGGGGAGGGGCAGAGAAAGAGAGGGAGACACAGAATCTGAAGCAGGCTCCGAGCTGTCAGCACAGAGCCTTATGTGGGGCTCAAACCCACAGACCTCGAGATGGTGACCTGAGCCGAAGTCGAATGCTTAACCGACTGAACCACCCTGGTGGCTTTTAAAAATGTCTTTTTAAATTATATGTGTTTATTGTAGAAAATGTGGAAAAACATGAAGTAAAAATAACTCAGAATCCCACCACATGGCAGAGACAACCATAAAGATTTTAGTGGATATTCTTCCATTCTTTTTCTACAAATATGTATACACTTTTAAAAATTGGGATCAGAGTTTATCTACTATTTTTAGTGTTCTTTTCATTTATAACATTTTGTAAGAAAAATATGATTTTTCATGATCATTTAGTATAAGTGTATCCTGTGAATGTACTTAAATCATTCTCTTGATTCTGGTTGTCTCAGTTTTTCAATATCATATAAAAAGCTGTTCTGAGTATTCTTTACTCATGCCCCTATTTTTTTTCCCTAGAATAAATGCTCCTGAAAGAATGATAAATCAGAGGGTATGTATATTTATAAGAAATTTGATGCAAATTCCTCACCAAAAAGGGTATTCCTACAAGTAAGGTTAAAAAGTTCCCCTTTGCAGGTGCCTGGGCGGCACAGTCCGTTAAGCGTCTGACTTCGGCTCAGGTCATGATCTGGTGGTCTGGGTGTTTGTGTTGGGCTCTGTGCTGGCAGCTCAGAGCCTGGAGCCTGCTTCAGATTCTGTGTCTCATTCTCTCTCTGCCCCCCCATCTCAAAAAATAAATAAAAACATTAAAATAAATAAATAAATAAAAAGCCTGTTTGGGGGCACTTGCCCGGCTCAGTCAGAAGAACAGGTGACTCTTCATTTCAGGGTCAGGGGTTTAAGCCCCACATCTGGTGTAGAGATTACTAAAATTACTAAAATGAATGAATGAAGAAATAATTAATTAAAAAATTTTTGTTTATCTTTTTATTTTTTAATGTTTATTTTTGAGAGAGAGACACATACACAGAATGTGAATGGGGAGGGGCAGAGAGAGAGAGAGGGAGACACAGAGTCTGAAATGGGCTCCAGGCTCTGAGTGGTCAAAGCAGAGCCTGACGCAGAGCTTGAACCCTCAAACTACGAGATCATGACCTGAGCCGAAGTCAGATGCTTAACCGACTAAGCCACCCAGGAGCCTCGCCCGCCAGATTTCTTTATTTTTGAGAGAGAGACAGAGCACAAGCCGGGGAGGGACAGAGAGAGAGGGAGACACAGAATCTGACACAGGCTCCAGGCTCTGAGTTGTCAGCACAGAGCCCGACAGGGGGCTCGAACCCATGAACCACAAGATCATGACCTGAGCCTAAGTCGAACACTCAACCGACTGAGCCACCCAGATACCCCTAATTTAAGATGTTATTTTAATAGCCTCCATAAAATGTAAAATATACATATAGTTTATTATTTGGTCCCCCCCATATCCATGTTGTTACTATTATTCTTACTAAAATTGAAAGATTCTTAGTATAGTTACAGCCTATTTGATATTCACCAAACTAGTTCATCTTTCCTTCATTTTCTCTGGGTTAAATATTACGTTCAAATTTCAAGAGAGACTAAACACATTATATTGAAATGAGCAATATTCCTAATTATCATTGCTGGGTTCTTAAATATGGTGAATTTCTGATAACATAAAAAAAATGAAATAAAAAAAGCAAGAGAAACTTTGTCAAATATCATGTAGTTTCAGCAGTAACTATTTTAGTTATGATCATTTTCACAGAACAAGTGATTTTCAGCTAGAGGGTTCCCTCACTGTTCCAGACAAAAATGTGTATTAAGTAGGATCTCAAGTTCAGTTCTCAGAAGGGTTTTGCTTAGCAACCTCCCAAGCTATATTAATTGAGAATGAATGTGAAGAATGTCAGTGTCTCTCAGGTTACTTCTAATGTTTCTTTCCTTTCTCTACTTGGCTTTCTAGTTCTACCTTCATATTATTTTTCTTGTGTTTTAACTTTTCAACAACTAATTTCTATGCACTTCTCTTCTTTGTAAGTCCCCCAGACTTGGTGAGATGATAAGGATTCCTGCTTCAAAGATGATTATAAAGTAGAACCAGTGCTATGCAGGCTAATGTTTGCATGCAAAACAATTTTGAGTATCAAGGTCACAGACAAAGGGCACTACTCCAAATCGAGAAGAAAACAGAGTGTGCTTGGCACAAACTGTAACTGAACCTTGGTCTTTGCTTCAGGCAAATGCCTTCATTTGCATCCATCCTGGTATCACAGTCTGCTCTTGGTCATAGCCAATGAAAGTTTGCTGCTAATTTAACACAAATAACTAAGGTGGTTCCCTAGATCTCACTTGAAGTGTAACTTCTTCCTATTTTATTAATATCTTTTTTAAAAATATTTTTATTATTTCTAGGAGAGAGAGAGAGAGAGACAGCGTGAGCAGGGGAGGGTCAGAGAGAGAGGGAGACACAGACTCCGAAGTAGGCTCCGAGCTGGCAGTCAGCACAGAGCCCGACACGGGACTCGAACCCACGAACCGCAAGATCATGACCTAAGCGAAAGTCGGACATTTAACCGACTAAGCCACCCAGGCGCCCCTAATATCTTAAAATAGTAGTAAAGAATTGGGTTTTTCGATTTTCCTATCCAAGAACTAACAAGGCCCACCCCTGCTTAACTTCTGAGGTCAGGCATGTTCAGGGAGTTATATCCATGGATAGGTTTTTCCATTCTCATCCAGCAAAATCCACCACAGTGGGCTCCACAGAAAAGATCACTAAGTGGCACCCAACCCTACATTTCACTGCCAAACAAATATAAACATATTAGAAAATATGGGAATATTTATTATATCACTTTTCTTAGGTTGCTGCCCCGTAGCAAGAGTAGTGCTTCTCAAATTTAGGGTATGGAAAGTCATCTGGGGGTGCTGATTAAACTGTAGATTCCTTGGCCCCAAATGCAGAGATTATAATTTGGTAGGTCTCAAGTGGGGTGTAGGAATCTCTGAGTTTACCAGGTATCTTAACCAATTCAGATGCAGGTGATCAGAAACACTAGTTTGGGGCTTTTACTATTCACCTGAAAGCCAACCATTCTTATGGTCCTAATACCATCCAATTATTTTTAAATCCTTTTAGTTTCTCCATTTTCAAAACTGACAAGTAAAACTTGACCAACCCAATTCCTTGCGGCTACATAAAGTTGAGCACAATTATGATGGCATTTATCCCAGAAGATAGATACTAATAGGTTGAACAAAAAGAGCTGCCTATTTCAAATGAATGAGTACTTAAAATAACAATGACGTACAAATAAGAAACCAAAACCAACATAACTAGAGAATGGAGAAAGGCCCAAGAGAGGGAGGGTAATCCGTATGTAAGTAAACCTGAATCATATCTGCAAGATAAGGGTTCTCAGTCCTAACCTTAATATCCTCAAAGAGCAGAAAACTGTCGTAGACTGCACCTCCTTCTGAGGCCAATTTTTCGCTGGTGTGTGGACCCGCCCTGCTTCCTCTGGTGTGTCAGGCCTGATAACGTCCTAAGGAAAAATATAAGTCTTTGCTTTCCACCAACATCAGAAACTAGCCCAAATAAGAATAAATACAACCTATTTACCCCAATCAAAAATATAAAAAAATTAATAAGCAAAACATTTAGACTAGTGGTTATTTCTGTAGGGAGAAGAGAGCAGGATGAAACCAGAGAGAAGCACACAGGCAGGCTTCTAAGTTACAGGCAGTGTTTTCTTTCTTAAATTGGAAGTGGATACTCAGCTGTCCATTTTACTGCTAATCTTTAAGTTGTTCATTTACGCTTTATACAAGTTTTTTATTTGACATAAATCATCTTAAAATATTTTTAAGGGAAGTTTTTTTTTAAATTTTACTTAAAATCTTTTTTGTTTTGGGGTGCCTGGGTGGCTCAGTCGGTGGAGCGTGGCTCTCACAGTTCATGGGTTCGAGCCCCGCGTCAGGCTCTGTGCTGACAGCTAGCTCAGAGCCTGGAGCCGGTTTCAGATTCTGTCTCCCTCTCTCTCTGACCCTCCCCTGCTCACGCTGTCTCCCTCTCTCTCAGAAATAAATAAAACATTTAAAAAAAAATTTTTTTTTTTAAAGATTTGTATTTATTTCTAGGAGAGAGAGAAAGACAGCGTGAGCAGGGGTAGGTCAGAGAGAGAGGGAATCACAGACTGAAACAGGCTCCAGGCTCTGAGCTGGCAGTCAGGACAGAGCCTGACGCGGGGCTCGAACCCACCAACCGCGAGATCATGACCCAAGCGAAAGTCGGACGCTTAACCGACTAAGCCACCCAGGCGCCCCTAAAAAAAATTTTTTTTGTTTAAGTTTATTTATTTTGAGAGAAAGACAGAGTGCTAGCGGGGGAGGGGCAGAGAGAGGGAAGGACAGAGAGACACAGAATCTGAAGCAGGCTTCAGGCTCTGAGCTGTCAGCACAGAGCCCAAAATGGGGCTTAAACTCACAAACTTTGAGATCATGACCTGAGCTGAAGTCAGACACTCAACAGACTGAACCAACCAGGAGCGTCTATTTTACTTTGTTTGTTTATTTATTTTGAGAGGGAGAGAGTGCATGAGCCTGAGTGGGGGAGGGGCAGAGAGGGAATCCCAAGCAGGATCCATGCTGTCACCACAGGACTCTATGTGGGGCTTGAACTCAGGAACCATGAGATCATGACCTGAGCAGAAGGCAAGAATCCAGTGCTTAACCGACTGAGCCACCCAATCACCCTAATTTTTTTTATTTCTTAAAATTTTTATTATTATTACTTTTTAGCGTGTATTTATTTTTCAGAGAGAGAAAGAGAGAGAGCAGGGGACAGGCAGAGAGAGAGAGAGAGACATAGAACCCCAAGCAGGCTCTAGGCTCTGAGTTGTCAGTGCAGAGCCCCCAACTCCTGCTCGAACTCACAAACCCTGAGATCATGACCTGAGTGAAAGTCAGATGATTAACTTACTGAGCCACCAAGGTGTCCCTTTTATTTTTTAATCTCTACCCTCAATGTGGAGCTCAAACTCAGGATCCTGAGATCAAGAGTCAGGGGCACGTGAGTTTGAGTTTGAGCCCCACATCAGGCTCGCTGTTGTCAACCTCCTGCTTTGGATCATCCATCCCCCTCTCTCTCAGCCCCTCCCTATACCCCCTTAATAATTTTTTTTAATTAGAAATAAAAAAGTCATATGCTCTATTGATTAGGCCAGCCAGGTGCCCCTAATCACCTTAAAATTTTTTTAACATTTTATACTAAAATAGCTTTATTTTACCATTTAGTGTTATTTATAACAACAACAGAATAAACAGGAAGCCTCCCCTTGGAAAGGTTTAAGTGAATGTTGGTGGGAGGGTAAAAGGAGATGAGGAAAAATACAAAAAAAAAAAAAAAGTGAACATTGGTTCAACCATATGCTGAATGGAATATTATTCAGTTACTTAAAATATGTTTATGTAGCATCATGGGGAAAAAAGCTTGTGATAAGTTACCAAAAAACATCATGTGACAAAAATCCTGTAACTGGATGATTATAACCATGTAGAATAGTTCAAACAATAAGAAAGGATGCTACTATGATACTGTGATTGTTTTCAGCAACAGGGATTATGTTTTCCCCTTGGTTTGTTTCTTTAGTTTTCTTTAGTGTGGGTATGCTGTTATTAATAAGACTTTTTATTACAAGAAGAAAAAAGATTTTCCCAGAAAGCCTTATTTGGTTCAACTGTAAATTAACGTGACCAGAAATTGCACTGGTGTCTAAGGTTTTACGCAGAAGAAAGTTTTCATGTAAAACAATAAAAAGTAAGAAAACAAAATCTTTCCCCCAGATGTTTCTCAGAGGAGCCCCTCAGTCTCTGTGTTTCAGAGAACAAATGCCTTATGCTGATACAGTTGTTTGCCAAGAGTCGAGTTTCCTCTCCTTTTGGTTCCTGTTATTGGCCAGCCTGCCTTTCCATCACCGACGACCTCCAGTATCTTGGTCACACACACCTCACAGCAAGAAGCTGACTAATCCTGCTGCTGGGGCGGCTTATTAGGCAACCTTTCACACAGTGCCCATTGCTACCTATTGCACAATATATTTGACCAGGAATAATAAACGCCATGGTTTACATTTGACTCCAGTTGCCCTGTCAGCGCCAGCAGCTTAAGTGTGTAAACATCACCTACTGCCTTTAGAAAGACGCTGACATTATGTTCCAGGCTCCTTAATGTTGTGTAACATGAGAGAAGTGAGCAGGGTGGTGGGGTGGGGAGCCTATGAGTAAGAATTCAGAAGCAAAGGACAATATTAATCACTTTCTGCCTGATTTCTGAAAGAAATGAAAAGCTGCCCACTTATGTGTTATAGCTACAAGTAAAGTTATTCTTAAGATTCAGAATTTAAAAACTAGAACAAGCAAACAAATCAGCACTCTAAATATATTTGTATTAATCCCTCAATAAGAAATAAGCACATCTCTGGGAGAAGAACATTGTTTCAGTGATGAAAATAGGTCAATGAGGAAAAGCAATTGCCCTCTTCTTAAAAATTGTGTTATAATTACATCAACATTACAATACAGAAAGTGTTTGAAGAAAACACTTGAAAAGAACGTTCTATGTTTTGTTTATTGAGACTGCAAGCTGCCTCTTCAAAAACCGTGCAGTTATGCCAGGTTGGGGGGAGAGAAGGGGGAAAAAACCTAATGGAGAGGAAAATAAAGATTTCAACTGTGATTTGTTTCTAGAAAAAACATTCTCTTGCCCAGATTGTTAAGTATGTGGGAATATGCAGCACATATAGTTCAGTCCATTTTCTGAAGCTAGATTAGCTATTTTTAGAGTCTTTCATCTCCTTCATGTACACAGTGTGACAGTAACACTAATATGAAAGCCGTGTGCAAACTTTGTTTGCTAATAATCCAGACCACTATGACAGGACACAGGGTTCTTTAGCTAAAGAAAACAAGAATATCCACCCACAGCTTCTTTTGAGTATAAAATAAAAGCAATATATATATATATATATATATATAAGTGTGTGTTTTTAAGTAGTGTAAGGCTAGCCACCTTTTGATAAAGTAGGATCATAAGGAAAGTCAAGCAATGTGGGGTGCCTGGACGGCTCAGTCAGTTACACATCCAACTCTTGATTTTGGCTCAGGTCATCATTTCATGGTTCATGAGATTGAGCCCCACATGGGGCTCTGCACTGACAGCATGGAGCCTGCTTGTGATTCTCTCTCTGACCTTTTCCCATTCATGTGGGCACTCTCTCTCTCTCTCAAAATAAAAAATAAACATTAGAAAAAGAGAGAGAGTTATACAATGGATAGTGAGATTGCAGTACAGTCAATCTGGCCACATTTCTTCGAGATTGAGGAGAAGGTAAATTCCTTAGAAAGAGTATCTTTGTATGATAGATCTGAATCAGGGGTGTCTGGCTGGCTCAGTTGGAAAAGCCTGTGATTCTTGATCTTGGGGTCATGAGTTTGAGCCCCACAGTGGGTGTAGACAAAAAAAATAAACTTAAAAAATAAGGATCTGAATCATACCAGTACATAATAACCAGATCATCAACTTTAACTTGCTCTTCTATTAATATTTAAGAATTACCATGGTCAGAACCTATCAACCAACAACGACCTGGGTATGAAAGGTGTTTCCAACTTGGACTTGTTTCAACAGGAGCAAAAGGCCAAAACTCACCTTCTGTTTAATGAATCACCAACAATTACCTTATTGTTCTTATCAATCTCTGCTAAAATTCAATCCTTACATTAAATATTTACAATGAAGAATTGTACACTTGGCCCCTAAATAACAGGAAATAATTTCAACTTATTTTACCACAGTTATTATCTTTTGAGTGGGGCTTTGGAAAATGGCCAAAATGGATTTTATGGGTCATTGGACTGGATACTGTAAATGTTAGTGATTCTAGCCCTTTAAAACTAATACCTGGCTTGTTCAAAGTCACTTCCAAGGTGAATACAATTGTTTTCTTTCCCAAAAACAAAACCAAAAGTAATCCTGATAGGAATAACAGACCTCACACCCAGGAGAATAGGAGACTAAGACAACATTGCTTTTTTTTTTTTTTCCAGATTTATTTCAAATAGCTGGCTGATTCAGGTATTCCTGACCCCTTTGTTAGGCTATGACTAGATTTTTATTGATCTGTTCCATTGTTTTTTTTTTTTTTTTAGTTTCTATATCATTTGTTCTACTCTAATCTTTATTATTTCCTTCCTTCTGCTGTTCTTAGGTTTTGTTTATTCTTTTTCTAGCTCCTTTAGATGTAAGGTTAGGTTGTCCATTTGAAATTTTTCTTGTTCCTTTATGTAGGCCTTTATTGTTATAAACTTCCCTCTAAGAACAGCTTTTGCTGGGTACTAAAGGTTTTGAACTGTTGTGAGCTATGACTAGATTTTCGAAATGTTTACCTGAGGAATAGGTATTTATGATATTGTTGACAATATTCATGAGATCATTCGTTTAGTTATAATTTCTTTATAGAAATACAACAAGAGGGGCGCCTGGGTGGCTTAGTCGGCTAAGCGTCCGACTTTCGCTTAGGTCATGATCTCGCGGTTCGTGGGTTCGAGCCCCGCGTCGGGCTCTGTGCTGACTGCCAGCTCAGAGCCTGGAGCCTGTTTCAGTCTGTGACTCCCTCTCTCCCTGACCTCCCCTGCTCACGTTGTCTCTCTCTCTCCTAGAAATAAATAAAAATAAAAAAAAAAATACAACAAGAAAGCAATTTGCAAGTTGAATATTTATTTTATTTTAATTATTATTTCTTATTTTAGAGTGAGTGTGTAAGTGGGGGATAGGGGGAGAGGAAGAGACAGACTCTTAAGCAGACTCCATGCTTAATGCAGAGCCTGATGTGGGGCTCAATCCTATGACCCTGGGATTATGACCTGAGCCAAAATCAAGAGCTGGATGGTCAACTGACTGAGCCAATCAGATGCCCCAAGTTGAAGAATTAAAAAAAATAATAATATATTGCAGGGGCATCTGGGTGGCTCAGTTGGTTAAGCGTCTGACTTTGGCTCAGGTCATGATCTCATGGTTGGTGGGTCTGAGCCCCACATCAGGCACTGTGCTGACAGCTTGGAGCCTGGAACCTGCTTTGGATTCCGTGTCCCCCTCTCTCTGTTCCTCCCCTGCTCGACTCTGTCCATCTCTCTCTAAAAAGTAAATGTTAAAATCAAGAAAATAAAAATAAATTTAAAAACATATTGTAAATAGCAATAGATTATCTGAAGTAGATTTTATAATTTTTTAATAATTCCCAGTCATATTTTTCCTGTTGTTAGAATACCAGTCTATAATTTTGTAAAAGATTTGGCCTTTCTTTCTTGACATCAACTGCTAGACTAGAATTACAAGAGAATGGTAGGACCTATGGTCCCTGGTAGGACCTATAATTGGGAGAATGGATATTTTATTTTATTTTATTTTATTATTTATTTATTTAAAATAGGATCTAGATGGGGCTTGAAATCACAACCCTGAGATCAAGACTCACATGCTCTACCAACTAAGCCGGTAAAGCACCCTGAAAGTAGATACATTTTAAGTTCCCAGTCAAGGGGTGCCTGTTGGCTCGGTTGGTTGAGTATCAGACTTCAGCTCAGGTCATGATCTCACAGTTTGTGAGCTTGAGCCCTGCATCGGGCTCGCTGCTGTCAGCACAAAGCCTGCTTCATATCCTTTGTCTCCTTCTCTTTCTGTCCCTCTTCTGTGTTCTCTCTCTTTCTAAAAAAAATAAATAAACATTAAAATAAATAAATAAACTACAGTCAAATACTGCCAGATGATATCCTCTCCATTTGTGAGTTAAAGGAATTGAAGCCTAGACACTGACTAAATAACTTAATCTAGATTACAAAATCACTCAGTGAATGAAAAGCCATTAGTAGAGCTAGGACTATTGATCTAAAACTTAGTCTTTTCACTAAATCACATGCTTTAGATAATTACAGTATAAAAAACTATTGAAAGGGGAAAATATCCAAGGGAAAAAGCAGATACAAAGTTGAGTATTTTGAGAAGCTTTAATAACAGCCTAAAATAAGCCAGTATATGATGTGCAGAGCACTGGTAAAGGTAAGTACATAGGTAAACATAAAAGATAGTATAAATGTACTTTTGTTTGTTAACACTTTTACTTTTACTTCTGATCTAATGGAAAGTGCATAAAGCAATGATTAAAAATTGAGTTGATGGGTATACAATATATAAAGATATAGTTTGTATGACAATAAATAGCACAAGGAAATAGAAAATAAAGCTATAGTGGAGTAACATTTTTGTATACTATCTCAATTAAGTTGATATTAATCCAAACTTGATTATTTTTAAATTAAGATGCTAATTGTAATCCTCAGGATGACCACTAAGAAAAGAGCTCAAAAATGTTTAGTAAAAGAAACAACAAAGGAGTTAAAACAATACACCAGAGAATAACTATCACAAAAGAAAGCAATAATGGAAAAATAGAGGGAAAAACCTTAAGATACACACAAAATAAGTAGCAAAATGGCAAATGTAAAATCTATGTCATTGATAATTACATAATTGGTAGTCCTTGGCAAAAGGACTAACTACTGCAATCAAAAGGCAGAAATACACAGAATGGATGAAAAAAAAAGTGATCCAACTATATATGTTCTCTACAAAAGGCAAATTGTGGATTCAAAGCCACAAATGACCTGAAAGGAAAGGAAGGAAAAATACATGAAGAGTATCCCAAAGAGAGATGCAGTGGCTATACTAATATGCAAAATAGATCTTAAGACAAAAACTGTTACTAGAGCTAAAAAAGGATACATTATAATGATATGGGGCATCTTGGTGGCTCAGTCGGTTGAGTGTCTGGCTTAGGCTCAGGTCATGATCTTGAAGTCCGTGGGTTCGAGCCCCCATCAGGCTCTGTGCTAACAGCTCAGAGCCTGGAGCCTGCTTCGGATTCTGTGTTGTTCCCCTCCACCCCCCGACCCCACTTCTTCCTGGTCCTCCCCCTCTTGTGCTGTCTTGCTCTGTCTCTCAAAAATAAACAAATGTTAAAAAAAATTTTAAATAATGATAAAAGGGTTAATCTGTCATGAAGACATAACTATAAATATACATGCATCTAAAAGCAGAGCATTGAACTACATGAAGTAAAAAGTAATAAAACTGAAGGGAGAAAAAGACAATTTGACAATAAAAAAGACCTCATTATTCTACTTTCAACAATGGCTAGAACAACCAGACAGATAATCAGCAAGGAAACAGAAGACTTGAACACTATTATAAATCAGTTAGACCCACCAGACATTCACCCAACAGAAGAAGAATGTACATGGAAAGTCTCCATGATTCAACAAAAAAAAGGACAAAACTTGTATACTGAAAAATACAAAATATCATTAAGAGATTAAGGAAGAACCAAATAAATGGAAAGACATCCTATGTACATAAATTGGGAGACTTATTATTAAAATGGCAATACTTGCCAAAGTGATGTAAATATTCAGTGCAATCCCTATCAAAATCAGAGCTGTTGTTGTTATTGTTTTGTGTTTGTTTTTGCAACTGACAACTGATCTTAAATTCATATGGAAATGCAAGGAACCTAGAATAGCCAAAGTGATCATGAAAAAGAACAAAGTTGGGGGTTCGCACTTCCTGATTTCAAAACATACTATAAAGTTACAGTAATCCAGCCAGGGTGGTATTGGAATAAGGATAGAATTCAGATCAATGAAACATAACTGAAAGTCCAGATAAACCTTTATATTTACAGTCAGTTGATTTTCAACAATGGTGGCAAGGAATTCATGGGAAAAGAATAGTGTTTACAAAAATGGGGCTGAGACAAATGGATATGCATGCACACACACACACAAATGAGGCTGGATTTACATTCCACAATGTATACAAAAATTAAGTCAAAGTGGATCATAAACTTAATATAAGAATTTAAATTATAGGGGCACCTGGGTGGCTTAGTCGGTTAAGCGTCCGACTTTCTCTTAGGTCATGATCTCATGGTTCGTGGGTTCGAGCCCTGCATCGGGCTCTGTGCTGACTGCCAGCTCATAGCCTGGAGCCTGTTTCAGTCTGTGACTCCCTCTCTCTCTGACCCTCCCTGCCCACGCTGCCTCTCTCTCTCTCTCTCTCCAAGAAATAAAAAAAAAAAAAAAAAGAATTTAAATTATAAAACTCTAAGATAAAAACATAAATGTAAATCTCCATGACCTTTAATTAGACAATGGTACCTTAAGTACTGAACACAGTAATAATAATAATATAATACATTTGACTTCATAAAAATTAAAAAATTTTGTGCTCCAAAGGACACCATTAGGAAATTGAAAAGGTGGGGCATCTGGGTGGCTCAGTCAGTTAAGCATCTGACTCTTCAATTTGGCTCAGGTCATGATCTCATGGTTCATGAGTTTGAGCCCCTCGTTGGGCTCCATGCTGAATGTGGAGACTGTTTGGATTTCTCTTTCCTCTCTCTCTTCCTCTCCCCTGCTCATGCTTTCTCTCTTTCTCAAAATAAATAAATAAATGTTTAAAAAATAAAAGAGAAAGTAATTGAAAAGGCAACCCATGGAACAGGAGAAAATATCTGCAAATTATTTATCTGACAAGGCACTTTTATCCAGTATATATAAAGAAATCTTACAAGAACTCAATGTAAAAATGGGTACATTATTTTAATATATATTTCTCCAAAGGAGATATATGAACAGCCAACAAGTACATAAAAGATGTTCAACATTATTAGTCATTAGGGAAATGGAAATTAAAAAAAAAAAACAGATAGTAACAAGCATAGAACCCTCATACACTGTTGGTGGGAATGTAAAATGGTACTGCTGCTTTGGAAAACATTTGGCAGTTCCTCTAAAAGCTAAACAACGTAGTTCAATAGTTCCATTCCTAGATATATACACAAGAGAATTGAAGACATCTATATCTACCAAAAATACTGTACATGAATGTCCATAGCAGCATTATTAATAAGTAATGGACAAATATCCATGAACTGATGAATTGAAAAAGAAAATGTGGTGTATCCATGCAATGGAATATTATTTAGCCATAAAAAGGAATGAAAACTTTGATACATGCAATATGGATGAAACTTGAATGCATAATACTGAATGAAAGAAGCCAGATATAAAATACCATATACTATATGATACCTTTTATATGAAATATCCAGAGTGATAGATAGAGATAGAATCCATAGAGGTAGAAAGTAGACCAGTGGTTTCCAGAGACTGGGTCTTGTAATAACTGCTAATGGGTATGGAGTTTCCTTTTTTATTTTTTTAAATAAAAAAAATTAATGTTTGCTTATTTTTGAGAGAGAGAGAGAGAGAGAGAGAGAGAGAGACTAGGAAACAAAGAGTGAGCAGAGCAGGGGCAGAGAGAGGCAAACATAGAACCCAAAGCAGGCTCCAGGCTCTGAGCTGTCAGCACAGAGCCTGGCTCAGAGCTCGAATTCATGAACATTAGATCATGACCTAAGCCAAAGTCGCATACTTAACAGACTGAGCCACCCAGGCACCCCAGGGTCTCCTTTTCAAGGTGATGAAAATGTTCTGGAATTAGATAGTGGTAACTGATGCACAACTCTATGAATATACTAAAAACCACTGAACTCTACATGTTAAAAGGATAAACTTCATGATATATGAATTTTACTTCAATAAAGCTGTTACTCAAAGTTTATATATACATAATTATATATTTATATTTTATATAATATTTATATATTATATATAAATAATAATATATAACATATAATACATATATTATATTATTATTATATACATATGTATGTATAATACATATACATGTATTATATACATATGTATGTATAACACATATGTATATACATATGTATAATAATAATATATAAAATATAATATAATATAAATATACATATATTTATATATACATATTTATAATGTACACATGTACATATCTATATGTAAACTTCATAATGCATACATGTATATGACCTATATATAAAATATAAACATATATGTATACATATGATATACACATCAGAAAATTGAATAGAAACCTAAAGAAACTGAACAATAATAAAAAAAACTTGCAATAATATAGTCATGATTGTGAAAGAAAAACTAGTATAGATAAATTTTCCTTGAAAACTTGAAAATTAACTGGTGGTTAATTTCCTTGGTCAAGAAACTTCCTGCCTTTTCTCTAGATATCTGAGCATATCCACATTCCCACATTAGAGATACATATATATAGTTTGCAGGTATTCTCAAGCCATTGACATTTGTATAGTAAGTCAATTTTCCGTGGGCTCCAAGTTTATGTTAAATTTTGATTTACCTTCTTAGGTCTTATAGACAAATAATCTATGGCAAATGACCTCTAGGGAAGTAAAAGATAATTTTGGTTTTGAATGACCTAGATGGATTTTTATCCTAAGCGGCTTTAGCTGATTAACTGCTCACCTCTCTAACTGTGCTAGACAGACACAGTGATCTCTGAGAGAATTTTAAGCAGCTAGTTTTCCTGGCTCTGGTTATCAAAACCTAGCCCTCAGACTTCTTTAGTTACCTGATAAAAGGGATAAAAAGCCATTTTACTCACACATGAATTTGGATAGTAATGGGAAGATGAATTTTGGACTTTGGTAAGAAGTGTGAAAAAGGCTTTAGGCTTGTTTAATGTCATATTAACTTCATAGTATTTAATAATATGATCATAATCTGTAATACATTTGATTCTATAAATGTTTATGTCCACAAAAAAAGGCCAGAGAAATGTTATCAAAAAGTTAATAATAATAACCTCAACATGGTAAGTGATTATTTTTTCTTTTACTCTGTCACAATTTTCCAATTTTCCCACAATTAATGCGTCACATTAAAGTAATTTAAAAAAAAAAAACTTTTTGATGTTTATTTTTGAGAGCAAGAGAGACAGACTGCGAGTTGGGGAGGGGCAGAGAGAGACAGAGACACAGAATCCCAAGTAGATTCCAGACTCTGAGCTGTCAGCACAGGGCTTGACATGGGGCTCGAACCCATGAACCGTGCTAGATCATGACCTGAGCAGAAGTTGGATGCTTAACTGGCCCCTAAAGTACTTTTTTAATTGCAAAAGTGATTGTAAAAAAAATCCAAACATTGAAAAAGGATATATAAAAAAATTAAAGTCCTCTCCCTTATTACATTTCTTTGAATCTACTTTTCAGAGGCAATCACTTAATATTTTGATGTACATTCTTTTAAACCTCTCCCTTAATATTTATTCAAAGTATATATAGAGTTTTTAAAATTTATTTTTTAAATAGTTTATTGTCAAGTTGGTTTCCATATAACACCCAGTGCTCATCCCCACAAGTGCCCTCCTCCATGCCCATCACCCCCTATATAGAGTTTTAAAATGGGACCTGACAAAATATCAAGAATGTTTTTCATAGAAGTAGAACAAGTAATCCTAAAATTTGTATGGCAGCACAAAAGGCCCCAAAGAGTCAAAACACTCTTGGGAAAAAACCCCACAAAAGCTGGAGGTATCAGAATTCTAGATTTCAAGTTATATTACAAAGCTATAGTAAACAAAATAGTATGATACTGGCAAAAAAAAAAAAAGTAGACACATCAATCAATGGAATGGGATAGAAAGCCCAGAAACAAACCCATGATTATATGGTCACTTAATCTTTGATGAATGAGGCAAGAATATGTAATGGGAAAAGATGATGTCTTCAACAAATAATGTTGGGAAAACTGGACAGCTACATGCAAAAGAATGAAGCTGAACCACTTTCTTTTTTTTTTTTAATTTATTTCTGAGAGACAGAGAGACAGCATGAGTGGGGGAGGGTCAGAGAGAGAGGAAGACACAGAATAGGAAGCAGGCTCCAGGCTCTGAGCTGTCAGCATAGAGCCCAACGCGGGGCTTGAACCCACAAACCATGAGATCATGACCTGAGTCAAAGTCAGATGCTTAACTGACTGAGCCACCCAGGCGCCCTTGGACCACTTTCGTATACTGCACACAAAAATAAACTCAAAATGGATTAGAGACGTAAATGTGAGACCTGAAATCATAAAAATCTTAGAAGAGGGGCACCTGGGTGGCTTAGTCGGTTAAGCGGCTGACTTTCGCTTAGGTCATGATCTCACGGTTCGTGGGTTCGAGCCCCGCGTCGGGCTCTGTGCTGACTGCCAGCTCAGAGCCTGGAGCCTGCTTCAGTCTGTGACTCCCTCTCTCTCTGACCCTCCCCAGCTCATGCTGTCTCTCTCTCTCCTAGAAATTTAAAAAAAAAAATCCTAGAAGAGAACACAGGCAGTAATTTGTTTGACATCAGTCACAGTGACATTTTATTAGATGTGTCTCCTGACGCAAGGGAAACAAAAGCAACAATAAACCACTGTGATTACATCAAAATAAAAGGTTCTGCACAGCGAAGGAAATAATCAACTAAACTAAAACACAACCTATCAAATGGGGGAATATATTTGCAAATGCCATATCTAATAAATGGTTACTATCCAAAAAAATAAAGATCTTATACAATCTAATACCAAGAAAACAAATAATCTAATTAACAGCTGGGAGAAAATATGACCAATTTTACAAAGACATGCAGATGGCCAACTAACAAATGAAAAGATGGTCAACATCACTTGTTATCAGAAGAATGCAAATCAAAATTACAATGAGATATCACCTCATACCTGCCAGAGTGGTTAGAATAAAAAACACAAGAAACAGTGGTATCTGGGTGGCCCAGTTAGTTAGGTGTCCAACTCTTGATTTTGGCTCAGGTCATAATCTCATAATTCATGAGATTGAGCCCTATGTTGTGCTGAGCATGGAGCCTGCTAAGGAGTCTCTTTCTCTCCCTCTCTCTGCCCCTCCCCTGTGCATGCACACACACTCTTGCTCTTTCTCTCTCTCAAAATAAATAAATAATCATTAAAAAAAAAATCCATCACCAACAAGTGTTGTCAAGAATATGGAGAAAAAGAAACACTCATGCACTGTTGGTGTGAATGCAAACTGCTGCTGCCACTGTGGAAAACAGTATGGAGGTTCCTCAAAAAATTAAAAATACAACTATGCTACGATCCAGTAATCGCACTACTGAGTAGTTACCAATGAACACAAAAACACTACAAAAAGGTATATGCACACCTATGTTTATTGTAGCATTACTTAAAATAGCCAAACATATGGAAGCAGCTCAAATCTCCACTGATAGATGAATAAAGATGTGGTATATATATTCAATAGTCATAAAAAAGGATGAAACCTTGCCATTTGCAACAACATGAATAGAGCTAAAGAATATATCTCTAAGTGAAATAAGTCAGTCAGAGAAAGACAAATACTGTATGATTTCCCTCATATGTGGACTTTAAGAAACAAAATAAGGGGTACTTGGGTGGTTCAGTCAGTTAAGCGTCCAACTTCGGCTCAGGTCACGATCTCATGGTTCGTGGGTTCAAGCCCCGCGTTGGGCTCTGTGCTGACAGCTCAGAGCCTGGAGCCCGCTTCAGATTCTGTGTCTCCCTCTCTCTCTGACCCTCCCCTGTTCGTGCTGTCTCTTTCTCTCTCTCTAAAAAACATTTAAAAAATTAAAAATGAAAAAGAAACAAAGTAAACAGCAAAGGAGAAAAAAAAGAGAGAGAGAGACAAACTGAGAAACAGCATCTGACTTTGGCTCGGGTCATTTTCTCTCAGTTCCTGAGTTCAGGCCCCATGCTGGGCTCTGTGCTGACAACTCAGAGCTTGGAACCTGCTTCATATTCTGTGTCTTCCTCTCTCTCTGCCCTTCCCCTGCTCATGCTGTTTCTATCTCTCTCTCAAAAATAAATAAAACATTTAAAAAAATTTTAAAAAGATTTTATTTCTTTATTTTTATTTTTTTTAAGTTTATTTTACTTAATTTGAGAGAGAGCGAGCATGGGAAGGGCAGAGAGAGAGAGAATCTAGCAGGGTCCACATTGTCAGCATGGAGCCCGATGTGGGGCTTGAACTCATGAACTGTAAGATCATGACCTGAGCAGAAATCAAGAGTTAGATGCTTAACCAACTGAGCCACCCAGGCATCCCTTATTTATGTTTTTAAAGTAAATGGTACACCCAAGGTGGGGCTCAATCTTATGACCAAATTCAAGAGTCAGATGCTCTATCAACTAAGACAGACAGGTGCCCCTCAAGTTATTTTGAAGCAAATCCTAGTTATCATATCATTTCATCTGTAAATGTTTTCACATGCCTCCCTAAGTGGTAAGGCCTCTATCTAAGAAAGTACACTATCATACCATTATCATAGATAAAATAAAAATAATAATCCTTTAATAGCAAATATCAAGAACTTCAAATGTATACAACTTATTATATAAGGTTTTCCCCTAATACTCATTTTGAAATTTGTAATTAGAGAATATAATTCTTTACAAAAGTTAGGTTCTTGAAAGTTTTCTATTGAATAAATTTTTATAAATCAGATCCAACTTTTCCTCTAACTAAACCTATAAAGTAACTATTATGTACCCAAGTATGCCAAAGAAGAATAATAAACTATTTGTTGGAAAGAATAATTTTTCTCAAGACGAAGGATATAGGATGTTTACAAATAGCAAGTTACAGAGAGTATTTTAGGTTTGGAGCAAGAACAAGCTATCTAGGAACATAAAGCATACAACTTTTACAACTATAATTTGTTTTTTTGTCTTCACAACCAAGGGATATATATTGGATACAGTGAATCTTGTAACAAATTGTCAAAGTTCTACAAATTGTTTTTAAATACATCATTTTTGAAATCTTTGGAAGACTGATTTCTAGTAGATAGCATTACTAAGAATTCATTAGCTCAAGCTAAACTTACTGCCTTGTTTTTTAACTTATTTTGAAATACGTTTGAACATAAAAAAATTACAAATAAATAAGAGTTCCTATGTATGTATCCTTCACCCAACTTCCTCAAATGTTATTATTTGGGTGCCATAGTAGAAGCAAGTCAATTTCAAGAAAGTATTTGATGTGGATGGTTCACTTGGTTAAGTTTTGGACTCTTGGTTTTGGCTTAGGTCATGATCTCATGGTTCCTGGGTTCAAGCCCCATATTGGGCTCTGTGCTAATGTGTAGAGCCTGGGATTCTCCCTCCCTCTGCCTCTCTCCTCTTCATGCTCTCTCTCTCTCAAAATAAATTAGTTAATTAATTTAAAAAAAATTTAAAAAGGTATTTGACATGATTTCCTTTCAAATCTCACATATAAACATGTTCATCTTATACTGCAAAATTCAATTTTGGTTTTCATTTTCTCAATATTATCACTTTTTATTTTTATGTTTAAAGTTTGTTTATTAATTTTAAAAGAGACAGAGCATGAGCAGAGAAAGCAGCAGAGAAAGAAGGAGAGAGAGAATCCAAAGCAGGGTCCACTTTTGGCAATGAGCTCTATGTGGCGCTTTATCCCACAACTGTGAGATCATGACCTGAGCCTAAATCAAGAGTTGGCTGCTTAACTGACTGAGACACCCAGGTGCCCCAATATTGTCACTTTTTAAATGAAAGTATATTAAAATTCTTATTGCCAAGAAGGAGGTAAGTGATCAGGTGATAATGTGGTTAGGTAAAGTCATAAGGTTAAGTCATAGTTGCCTGGACAACTATACCCAGAGGATGTTACTTAATGGATAAATAAGTAAGTAAATGGATAAGTAATGTTTATTTCACCAATAAACCTTGGTGAAAGGTTTGTAATATGCCAGAGCCTTCATTTGGTCATGTTCTATCTAACACCTTTATCTAACTGTGGGTATGGATGATACATTGTCCTATTCGATCAGGATTCAGAGATTGCCACAGAATGCAGCACTGCGACAGAACAAACAAAATGATTTAATTTAATTAATTAATTTATTTAGTTTTATATCTATACTTTTATATTGGGGGGAAGGAGTAGAAAAGAAAGCCCCTACACTGGGCCCTACTCAGTGGCAGTTTCTTGTTCCATAGAGTTAAGGAAGACTTTGAGGAAATAAAAGTTGTTTGAAAAAATCCAGGTGTAGTTGCTTTGTATATTGTGATGGGTAGAGGGAAGAAGTGAAGTGTGAAGGCCCCTCACACCCTCCATCTTGCCTCAGACTATGTCCTGGAACCCTGGGGCAGAGAAAGCACCACTTTCATTCCTGCTTCTGGGATTGTTGACGGCAACATGGTGATAGAGAACCACAAGCAGGAAAAGCGACACGCCCATCATGTTGGTGAAGATGGTGAGCTGCACGTCTGTGATCATCCTGATCAGCTGCACTCAACGTGAAGCGGTCTGTGCACTAGCTCCAGGTAGGAGTCAAAATGATTTTAATAAGTCTAAATAGTAAGGCCAAAAATATCTAATCAAAAGAGTGAAAGAGGGGCTCCTGGGTGGCTTAGTCGGTTAAGCATCCGACTTTCGCTTAGGTCATGATCTCGCGGTTCATGGGTTCGAGCCCCGCGTCAGGCTCTGTGCTAACTGCCAGCTCAGAGCCTGGAGTCAATTTCAGAGTCTGTATCTCTCTCTCTCTCTGACCCTCCCCTGCTCACGTTGTCTCTCTCTCTCTCTCCTAGAAATTAAAAAAAAAAAAAAAGAGTGAAAGAAAGCTGCTTCGGAAGTTGAGGGAGGAAGGCATTATGACTTTAGCTTACTGCAAACTCTGTGCAAGCCCAAAGAGTGATGTGATTACCACCATTCCAAGCCAATGCAACAAAGAATGCACCCCTCTATTCTGGTCTTTCCTCATCTGTAGCACTGTTTTAGGCTTAGGAATCAATAAATGAACATAGAGAAGCTGGAACTTACCCAAGGAGAGTAAAGCAGTTAAAGGGACTGGACTTGCTTTGCCTGGAGAAGAGAGTACATGGGAACATGAGTGTTGTCTTCAATTGTTTCATGACCTACCTTATGGAACAGGGAATTGACCTAGCATGCCACAAAAGAGAGCGGAACTAATAATACAATAATATTAGTAGCTGGTACTTTTGAGTATTTAATATACGATATGCATTTTACATGCATTATCTTATTTAATATAATGATTCAATAAAGGGTTAGTTTCTGTTATCATCTTGATCTTACAGATCAGTAATACATAGCTCAGAAAGACCAATGTCACACAGATAGTAGGCCAAGTAGTTAATACCAATAATGAAGTAATACTTGTAATACATTTACAAGAGTGTTAGAACATGATAAGTGTCCAATAAAAATCTAGCTACAATAAGTATTACTATAATTATAGTTAAATATTATTATTACTGTATTGACTTAGGCCAATGGCTCTATGCTGTGGCTACACATTAGAGTCTTTCACTGATGTGAAAGTATTGATGGTTGGATCCTACCTTCAGAAATTCTGACTGATGTGGTCTGAAATACAGTGTGGCCATTTGACATTTTATTTTATTAATTAATTAAATTTAATTTATCTTTTTTTGTAAAGATTTTATTTTTAAATAATCTCTATACCCAACATGGGTCTCGAACCTACAATCCTCAGATCAAGAGTTGCATGCTCCACCAACTCAGCCAGCCAGGTACCCCCAAGAACTCTTAAAATTCAACAATGAGTAAATGAATAATCCAATTTGAAAATGGGCCACAGATCTGAACAGATACCTCATCAAAGAAGATACACACATGGCCAAAAAGTATATGAAAAGATGCCCAATATGATGTCATTAAGGAATTGCAAATTATTAATTAATTAAAGTAGGCTCCATCCTTAATGTGGGGCTTTAACTCTTGACTCTGAGATCTAGAGTCACATACTCTACCAACTGAATCAGGCTGGTGCTCTGGGAACTTCAAAATAAACCAACAATATGATACCACTATATACCTATTAGAATGGGCAAAATCCAAAACAATAATACCAAATGCTGATGAGAATGTGGAGCAACAGGAACTCTCATTTATTATTTATGGGAATGCAAAAATGGTACAACTACTTTGGAAGACAGTTTGGTACTTATACACTTGATCTTAGCCAAAAGGCCGAGAAGTGATGACAGTTTGGTACTTATAAAACTAAACATATTCTTACCATATGATCTAGAAATCATGCTCCTTGGTATTTGCTCGAATGAGTTCAAAGCTTATATCCACATGAAAACCTGCACATGAAAAAAAAATTACACATGGATGTTTATAGCAGCTTTATTCACTATTGCCACAACTTGGAAGCATCCAAGATGTCCTTCGGTAGGTGGATAGATTAATAAACTATGGCACATCCAGACAACAGAATATTATTAAGTCCTAAAAGAAATGGGCTATTAAACCATGAAAAGACATGGAAGAAACTTAAATGCATATTACTAAGTGAAATAAGCCAATCCAAAAAGGCTACATACTATATGATTCCAACTATTCCAACACTCTGGAAAAGGCAAAACTGTGGACACAGTAAAAAAATTTGTGGTTGCCAGGGCTACAGGGGAGGGAGGGATGAATAGATGGAACATAGGTGATTTTTAGGTCAGTGAAACTATTCTGTGTGATACTATAATGGTGAAAATGTGTCATGATACATTTATTTGTCAAAACCTATAGAATATACAACACTATGAGTGAATTCTAATGTAAACCATTGTAATGTAAACCATGGACTTTGAGTGATAATAATGTGGCAATACAGATTCATTAACTGTAATAATTATTTGATAGTGAGGATTTTGATAGTGAGGAAGGTTGTGCATGTATAGGGGTAGGAGGAATATGGAAACTGTACTTTCTGGTCAATTTTGCTGTGAACTTAAAATGGCTCTGAAAAAATAGTGTATTAAAATAAAATACAGTTAAAAAAAAGTTCCCCAAGTGAATCTAATGTGCAGCTAAGGTCCAGAACGATTGGCCTAGGTTCTTTGCATATATAAGCTCTTTCATTTCTCTAAAAAAGTTTTTTTAGAGGCGCCTGGGTGGCTTAGTCGGTTACGCGTCCGACTTTTGCTTAGGTCATGATCTCGCGGTTCGTGGGTTCGAGCCCCGGTTCGGGCTCTGTGCTGACTGCCAGCTCGGAGCCTGAAGCCTGTTTCAGAGTCTGTGTCTCCCTCTCTTTCTGACCCTTCTCTGCTCACGTTGTCTCTCTTTCTCTCTCTCTCTCTTAGAAATAAATAAAAATATAAAAATTATATAAATAAATAAAGTTTTTTTAATGTTTATTTATTTTTGGAAGAGAGAGAGAGAGCACGTGGCAAGGGGCAGAAAGAGAGACAGAGGATCTGAAGCAGGCTCTGTGCTGACAGCAGAGAGCCCGATGCAGGGTTCAAACTCATGAGCTATTGATAACACAACCTGATCCAAAGTCTGCCATTTAACCAGCTGAGCCACCTAGGTGCTCCATTCTTCGATTCTTCTAACATCCATCTGATTAGGTAGATGTGGCTACCCTAATTTACACATGAAGAAACTGAAGTCTGGAAGGATTAAATAATTTATCAAGTTTACCAAGCAGTAAAATGGGAACTAGGTTTCACACACTGCTTGGCCAGCTCTCATGTGTATAGCCTTTTTACCTTACCACCTTTTAATAATTGGAGCTGGTAGATCAAAGTACAATGCATTGCCTCATAAAGTAATAATTTCCCAACACTGGAAATCTTATAGAAGAATCTGGATAACAAGTCAGGAATGGCAGAGTTTGCTACATTGTTTTGTTTTGTTTTTCTTCAGCATGAGGGAAAGTAGAATAGGTCATCTTTAATATTCCTTTACACTCTCAAGAGTCAAAGAGTTGAAGGCCTATGTTTGAGAACTAGACCTGTTCTTTACTAGCTGTGAGACCTTGAGCAAGTCCCCCAATTTCTCTAATACTACTAATGCTAATACTGTTAAGTCATTTTTCATATATATTTCATATATATAAAAATATATGAATATTAAAATAATACAGGAGGATTAAATATTTTTTGTTAGTCTTTTGCTAACTGTAAAGCTTTATAGAAATCAATTTTATGTTTTCAATTTTTTTAATTTTCTGAAGTAAGCTACATGACCAAAGTGGGTTTGAACTCAGGACCCTGAGATCAAGAGTTGCATGCTCTACTGACTGAGTCAGCCTGGCACCCTTATGGAAATCAAATTTAGCTTGAGGATGGCTAATAATCCTAAAACCTACATCATATCACAGTGTTCCTTTGTTTAAAATGTCCAAGGGCTGCCCACTGCCCAAAGAACAAACTTCAGACTCCTTTGCATGGTGCATAAGACCTTTAGAAAAAGAATTCACTTAATCTCAATGTTCTCTTTCTTCTACCCACTAACTTTACCCTAGGTTCCAGCCAAATTTAATTTTCTACTGTTTCAAAATGGCTACACTCCTTCAGAGTGACAGCGTCTCAGAAGTTGAGAAAAGCCAGGGACACTCCCATTTCCAGTTAATAGTTGAAGAAATGCCCCTATTATTTGTAGCATGTTTGAAACGTTTACATCTAATGATGCTTTTGATATATAAAATCTGTAATGCCATATAACTGTGTTATTCATAAGATATTTATTTTGAAAATTAATTCATAGTAATGTCAGTTGGTAGGATGAGTTTAAATTTGAATGATGAGATCTTCCGTTCTGATTCTGTGAATGGATCCCAGTAACTGTGTATATTTTGAAGATATTTCATAAAAGTGGGGCCTATGCCAAAAAGTGAGGAGCACTCTTTACACTTCTATGCTTCTCCACGTGGTCTTCCTAATGTCTGGCCCGCTCTAACTCAACATTTGAGATCTAGTTCACACATCATTTATCAAGCCTTCTGAGATACCATTACCTCCTTGATGTTCTCAGTGTATTTGACAATATTATGTGATAACCACTACCATGGAGATGTACAAGGAAACTGTATTCACATCTGCCCTCCCCTAAATTTTGTTTTTTAAAAAGTTTTGAAAATGTTTTTTATTTATTTCTGAGAGAGAGAGAGACAGCGTGAGCAGAGGAGGGTCAGAGAAAGAGGGAGCCACAGAATCCAAAGCAGGCTCCAGGCTCTGAGCTAGCTGAGAGCACGGAGCCTGATGCAGGACTCAAACCCACGAACCGTGAGATCATGACCTGAGCCGAAGTTGTACGCTTAACCGATTGAGCCACCCAGGTGCCCCTCCTCCCCTAAACTTTTATAGTTTATAGAAGTTGAGGTCTGTGACTCACTGTGTCTTTTTTTTTATAAATTTTTTTTTTTAATGTTTTTATTTATTTCTAGGAGAGAGAGAGAGAGACAGCATGAGCAGGGGAGGTCAGAGAGAGAGGGAGTCACAGACTGAAACAGGCTCCAGGCTCTGAGCTGGCAGTCAGCACAGAGCCCGACGCGGGGCCCGAACCCACGAACCGCGAGATCATGACCTAAGCGAAAGTCGGACGCTTAACCGACTAAGCCACCCAGGCGCCCCTGTGACTCACTGTGTCTTATACTGTGCCTGGCACCTAGCAATTCCCAATGGTCATTATTTTTAAAAATTTTAAAATGTTTATTCATTTTTGAGAGAGACAGAGCATGAATGGGGAAAGGGCAGAGAGAGAGGGAGACATAGAATCTGAAGCAGGATCCAGGCTCTGAGCTGTCAGCACAGAGCCTGACATGGGGCTTGAACCCACGGACCGTGAGATCATATCCTGAGTCGAAGTCAGATGCTTAACCAACTGAGCCACCCAGGTGCCCTCCAATGGACATTATTCTTAGATTTTGACATCAAGGTGAAATATTACTATGTAAACATATGTTGGTTTCTTGGGACATATATTCAAGTATGTATGGTCAGTTGCCATCACAAGATCTTCTGTTTTCTTCAGGACTTTATTCTTTTACTTTAATGTTCTTGTTCATATTTGAATTTAAAATAATTACAATAAAAGTCACAGTACTTTTTGGTAAGGTTTCTTTAAAGCTTACCAGTCATTCATTTCGGGGTAGAAGTAGATGGTGCAAATAAAGATGGTGAAGGAATAAAGGAACATATACCTTAAAATTAAAGTAGCGGTGTTTAGCTGGTTCAGTAAGTAGAGCATGTGACTCTTGATCTCTGAGTTGCCAATTCTAGCCACATTATGGGTATAGAGATTACTTTAAAAAAATAAAATCTTAAAAAAAGACTTTAGCAAAGAGTAGTCTCTTTCAACTTTTCATTTTTTAAAGATTTTTATTTATTTATATTGAGAGGGAGAATGAGACAGAGAGAGAGACAGAGAGAGAGAGAGAATCCCAAGCAGACTCTGCATTGTCAGTGCAGAGCTGGATGCTGGGCTCAAACTCACCAACCTGTGAGATGATGATCTGAGCCCAAACCAAGAGTATGATGCTTAACCAAATGAGCCACCCAGGCACCCCTCTTCTAATTTTTCTATTTTCTTAATAGCATAATCAATTTCCTAGCTTCCAAGTGCTCTCTGCAGGTTAAAAAAACCCAAAAAACTAAATGAAGTCAATCATTTACATTCTGATATACCTTTTTAAAAAATAAATAAAAATATTTTTAGGATTTAGCTATTCTCTATTTTTTTTTTTTTAATTTCTGACAGAGAGACAGCATGAGCAGGGCAGGGTCAGAGAGAGGGAGACACAGAATCTGAAACAGGCTCTAGGCTCTGAGCTATCAGCACAGAGCCCAACGCTGGGCTTGAACCTATGAACTGCGAGATCATGACCTGAGCCAAAGTCAGACGCCGAACCGACTGAGCCACCCCGATGCCCCAACTTTTCTCTATTCTTATTGCTCATAATAGGCCCTTTCTCCCACCAACAATGGAGGATTTCAGTAACCTCCCAGCCAATTTTCTTATCTAGGTAGCTCCTTTTAGCCATTCTATCAATCTAACACCTAATTCTTCTAGTTAGTGTTCTAATCCAAAACCTGTTACTCACTTGAGCTTAAATTTTGCATCTGGCATTCAAAGCCCTGCTTCCTTCGTCCCTTACCTTCTCTAACCTTCACTGCTTAATACAGATTCTTTGGGGCACTGTCCTTCTCTCCTTTGTCAGAAGATATCAGGCTTTGCCTGTATTCTTCCCCCTCCCTTGCACTGTCTATATTCTACCCATTCTTCAAGGTTCAGAAGAATTCTACTTCCTCCTTGAAGATTTTCCTGGCAGCTCCAAATCATGTTCATAGCTCCCAAAGAATTATTTGCTTGAGTCGTAGTTGTGACAAGATAGTGAAATCCTCTAACCCTTTTCTCTTGATTTGAACTGTTAACAGGAGACCTAGGGATCATTACCTGTGACAGTGGGACATATGCCTATATATGTTTGAAGTGCAAATCTGTAATTTCCAAAATACTGGCTAAGCATATGCAGATTGTTTAAAAGGACACAAATACTATCATGTAATATTCATTTTTGTTTAAAAGATGAAAAGGGTAAAATAAAGTACGGAGTGTCTGAGATATGGGTTTGCTTATCTCACAAACCAAGGGATTCAATTTCTTTTTAAAAACTATATTCACATTTCCAGTTAACTACATCCTAAAAATCTCCAAAACATCTTATAAGCAGGCGTATTTTTTTTTTTAATTTTCAGTGTTTTATTTATTTATTTCTAGGACAGAGAGACAGCGTGTGCAGGGGAGGGCCTGAGAGAGAGGGAGTCACAGACTCTGAAATAGGCTCCAGGCTCTGAGCTGGCAGTCAGCACAGAGCCCGACGCGGGGCTCGAACCCACGAACCGGGAGATCATGACCTAAGCGAAAGTCGGCCGCTTAACCGACTAAGCCACCCAGGCGCCCCGCGTATTTTATTTTCAAAGCATGTAAAACAAAACGTCTGAAAGGAAAAACCATGGGTAATATACTTGAGATCACACCCCACAGGAAAGAGTCAAAAGCACACTCAGCGGCGCTGCTTACCGGGACGCCACTGAGCCTGAATTTACGGTTTTTGCAGCTCAGTTCTCTAATCATTGCGATGGAGACAGTACTCGAAAATGTTTTCTTCCCAGGGTTGTTGGAAAGGTTTTCCTTCTCGTGAACTACGGAAGAGGTTCGTCTTCCAGGACCCCGGAGGGGTGCTTTTTCTCCCGCGATGCACTTCCGCGCGCGAGTAGGGGTGCCGGCCAGGGAGTAGGGGAGTGCCAGCCGCGTCGGAGTGCGGGCTGCGGGACCGGAGACGGCAGGGACAGGTTGGGCCACCGCTGTGACGTGCAGCGTGGGGGCCTAACAGCATGAGCACGCTAAGTGTGTAGGCACGGTGCAAAACAAGCTGAGCGTGCGTGCACCAGTGTGCGGGGGTGCTGGGAGCGTGCTCCCATTTGCCATAGAAGCGTAAAGGCGCCAAGCCATGTGACCGAAAAGCGACTGCTGAAAAAGGAGTCGGAGGCCCTCGGGGCCAGAGCGTCCGGATAGTGGCGTCCACGCATCCGGCCGCCCGGCGCCTCAGGTCGGCTCTCCTGCGCTGCCCGCCGACAGGTCTCCGCAGCGCCCCACGTGGCGGCCGGCGGTGCCGCTGCCGGGACAGTCGATTTGCTCCGCCTCCGCCGAGCTCGGCTGCCCTCCGCAGCTTCCCCGCCCCGCTCTCGCCCGACCCTCCTCCCTTCCCCCTCCGGGATCGCGATGGACGCGGCCTCCCCCCGCCGCCGCCGGCAGCACCGCGCGGGCCTCTGAGCTTCTGGCCTGAGCAGCCGCGTGCCGGGGACCGGACGTGCGCTGGGTGCAGCCGGTCGGGGGAACCTCTCGCTTCCCTGTCACCAGGTCCCCGCGGAGGAAGGGGAGGGACGAGGCGCGGCTTTTCCTGTGCCACTTGCCCGGCTCGACCTGCGCGGCCTGCGGCTTCCTGGTAACTCGAGGGCCGCGGCCGGGCCTGGCTCTGCCCGCGGCCTGCTTGGAGCTGGACGGGAGCGGTTTGGGACGACAAGCCCGGGTAAGAGCTTAAAGGACGCGGAGGCGGGGGTGCCTTACGCGGTCGGAAGGGCCAGCCTGGGGTCCGGGGTCCGGGATGCCTGGCGGCGTGCCGGGAGCGAGACCCCAGCTCCGGTTGAGGTCGGCCGGGCTCCTGCGGGCTTACCCGCTTAGCCCCTTTGTTCCTTTCCCTCGGCCCTGCCCGCGGCGGGGCCCGGCATGCCCGAGCCGGAGCCCGCGGCGAGCCCCCCTTGCCCTTGAGAAGGGTTCGCCGCCCGGTCGGCCGGGGACGTCCCCCGGAGCCTTGGAGTTCCGGGCGCCGCTCCCGAGAGACCCGCCGCCCTGCTCGGCCCGGCGGCCTGCCTTGGGCACTGAGGCTTGCTGCTTCTCCAGAACTTCCCCCTCCTAGACACAGGTAGCTAACTTAGCGGGGCTTAGTGCCGAGAAACCGGAGCGCGGTGCCTGCGCCTCCCGGCGCGGGGCTCGGCCTGGCCCGGAGTGTTGGGTCATTCCTCCTGGTCGCTGCCGTTGGGTGCCCCCCGTGATCCGCGGTTGGATTCACACACCTGCAGCTGGGGTACGTGGGATCCCAGGCTGTCCTCCCGTCAGGGCGCTTACAGGCTTTTGTAATGACTTGCCTTTTGGGCTGCTTCTCTATTTCATGTTTTTGTTTTGTTTTGGTTTTAAACCAGCTGCCCCGTTCTGTGGAGAAAGAGGACCGATTGGCTTGTATTCTGATCCGTGAGGTAGTTAGTCCATTGCATTTTACTTTTAGCATTTCTTTTTTAAACTTTTAAGAATGGTTGCCAAGACTGCCAGAATTCTTAACCAAGCCTTTATTCATAGGTACATCTTGTATCTAATAATTGTTCGTATGTGGACATCTTAAGAAGCAGTAAGTAAATTCGGAAGTCAGCAGAATTTGTGGAATTGGACATAATTTTAAAGCAGAAGCTTTATTTGAAGGGGGATTGGATCAAAATGCTGAGAGTCTCCTCAAAATACCGAATCTAACTAACCCTTATCTGAAGATCAGTTTTGGGTGGAGGAGGGGAGAAGTTTGCTGGAAAAAAAAAAAAAGAACCTTTAGTAAGGTGTTCTTTGCCTTTTGGCATAGACATTGGTGATAGCAGTAGTGGGATCTGAAGCTTGTTTGACTGTGTTTGACAAAGACAGCTCTGGTTTCCAGTTAAGTAACAACCTACTTAAGCTTATACTGTTCTGCAAAACTTGTTTTTATTTAGTATGATATGTAAACATTAAACCTGAGGAATAAGAAAAGTGGAAAAACTGCTTCAAAAGTACTCTCCCCAAACATACTACGAGTCTTTTCTAATTCCTAGGAGGACACTGGGAACATTTGGTTCTAGCTGATGTAAAAGAAAAAAATTTTAAACCCAAGCTGATCTGTCCTGGATATTTAAAGGACTTTTTCCTTTTCCTTTTTTAATTTAAGCAAAGAGGCTTTTAAAAAACCATGGCAGATGTGGATCCTGATACATTGTTGGAATGGCTACAGATGGGACAAGGAGATGAAAGGGACATGCAGCTAATAGCCCTTGAACAGCTATGCATGCTGCTTTTGATGTCTGACAACGTGGATCGTTGTTTTGAAACGTAAGTACATCCCTTCATCATCTTCTTTTGGAGTTGCTCTGGTGACATCTGTTTTCAACCATTTGCTGACTTCACTTTGTGTAGAATTTTCTCTAGTGAGTTTTAAAATTAACTTTTTAAAAGTTTCTGCAGTTTTGCATTTATACTTTTCTGAGAAATAAAAATTAGTAGGTGAAGTAATTCTGTAATGATCATTGTGATGACACAAATGTGTGTTTGTTGAATGAATAGGAATTAGGGAATACTAATTTTAACTTGATTCATTTTCACAGTATGTTAGGAACTGGGAAAATACAAATACTTCTTTATAGGTACTTGTTTCTGTACTAAGAAATTACCTTGAAGTAAAGAAGGAAATAGAAAAAATAATGAACGTAGTTTCCAATCTCCCCTTTCTTCATTAGTATTAACTCCTATGGCGTTGTACTTTTGTTAAAGCAAATGATTGTAAATTTCACTTTGGAGGGTTTAAATTGGATGTTACTCTTATAGCATATTTTTGGAACGGTAGAAACAGATTTTGAAGTTTTAGAGTTTAAACAATTTTATTCATAGGTTTGAATGTAGAATTAGTGCAGAAATGTAAAGAAGAATTCATGATGAGATTGGCTATTAATGCTATGTTTTTGCCCTCAGGTGATAACTTGCCCAGTTAGATTAGCCATTCTTCTGAATACTGAACACATTTTGTTTTTACTGTTTATTCTATATTAATTATTTGAAATTTTGAATTCCAGTAGTAAGTAAATGAAGTAAATGAAAACTTAGTTGTTTTTTGTATTAGTTTTAATGCTAGTTTGAGGTAACTAGAAGATGTTTGAGATGTTGACTTAAAATTTGGTATAATTATTTTAATTTCTTTGGATGGCAGTGAAGGCTTTTATTACTAAATTGACAAAGTATTTTTAATTGTCTTCAATTTTGAATGAATAATAATAAAGAAAAATTAATAAACAAAAATAATTTTTGTTTGTAAATCTGATTAAAATGATAAAAATCTTAGGATAGAAGAAGCCCTAGTAAATGAAGTTTCAAAATCAGTTTGTTAATGACCCATTCATGTCAAGTAGTTTTTGTTATTAACAAACTTTATTATAATTTAGCCCCCCTGTTGACACTTGTTTTAGCAGGATTCACAGAACAGTGAAGTAGAATTTTGAATATTTATAGATTTCATTAGAGTGTCTTTATTAACTTAATTACTTTTGGTATTTTATTAAAACACTTTTTTGTTTTTTTTTCTTTTATTTTTTATTTATTTTGAGAGAAACAGAGACAGCACAGTTAGGGAGGGAGAGAGAGAAAGAGAGAGAATTCCAAGCACTCACAGTATGGAGCCTGATGTGGGGCTTGAACTCACAAATGGTGATCATGACCTGAGCCGAAACCAAGAGTTGGATGCTTAACCCACTGAGCCACCCAGGTGCCCCTAAAGAAAAAATTTTTTTAACTTTATTTATTTTGAGAGAGTGAACTTGTGCTTACAGGTGGGGGAGGGGCAGAGAAAGAGGGAGAAAGAGAATCCTAAGCAGCTTTTTACTGTCAGACACTTAAGTGAGTGAACCACCCAAGCACCCCTAAATTTTTTTTTAAAGTTTATTTACTTTGAGATACAGAGTGGGAGGGAGAGTCCCCACCAGGTTCCATGTTTAGCATGGAGCCTGACAGAAGGCAGTATCCCACACCATGAGGTCATGACCTGAGCCAAAATCAAGAGTTTGATACTTAGCCGACTGATCCACCCAGATGCCCCACTCTCTGTATTTTAAAAAGTTATACTTGCAGGGCGCCTGGATGGCTTAGTTGGTTAAGTGTCCAACTTTGACTCGAGGTCCTTATCTCAGGGCTGGTGAGTTCAAGCCCCATGTTGGGCTCTGTGCTGATAGCTCAGAGTCTGGAGCCTGCTTGGGATTTTTAGTCTCCCTCTGTCTTTGCCCCCTCCCCCTGCTTACTCTGTTTCTCTGTCTCACAAATAAACATTCAAAAAAATAAAAATAAAAATAAATAAATAAAAAGTTATACTTGCCAGTGAAATTAACAGTTGTTTTGCATCTTCTCTTAGGTACTAATGTATAGAAATTTGTAATGGCATTTAAAAAAAAGTTTTACCATATTAAAACAATTTTAAAGGAAACTTTTAAAATATAAAACTTATTCCTGTATAAAATTGTACCATCCTAGGGGCGCCTGGGTGGCTTAGTTGGTTAAGCGTCTGACTTTCGCTTAGGTCATGATCTCGCGGTTCGTGGGTTCGAGCCCGCGTCGGGCTCTGTGCTGACTGCAGCTCAGAGCCTGGAGCCTGTTTCAGTCTGTCACTCCCTCTCTCTCTCTGACCTTCCCCTGCTCACGCTCTCTCTCTCTCTCTCTCCTAGAAATAAATAAAACATTTAAAAAAAAAAAATTGTACCATCCTAACATAATTGTTACTTTTTTTCATTTTCCTTTCTAGACTTTATTTTATATTTGCTATAATGTAATTTTAAGAAAGAGGAAATTAAAGTCAGATGTGATTTACATTTTTTATTTACTAAGTAAAGATATAAGACTCTTTCAAATTGGAATGGTTACCCCGTTTCATGTGGCATACCAATCATTTGTCTACCTAAAAATGGATGTTTGATTAAATTGTGACAATTAAAAAAAACCAGCAACTTAGTTGGCTGTCTTCGTTCTTTAATCAGATTTTCTTGTCACAAGGAAAATTGTTTTGATTTCTTTAAACTAGAGAGGCAGCATGGTGAGGTGGAGAGAATGAGTTGTGGCATCAGAGATCTGGGTTCAGATGCTTGGATTCTTGGTCAGCTGCATGTAATTTAGCCTTTGAGAGCCTTTCTTTGTAAAATATCAGTCCTCTTTCTTGTAGCCTCCTTGTGAGGATTAAACGAAAGAATGGGGGCGCCTGGGTGGCTTAGTCGGTTAAGCGTTCGACTTTCGCTTGGGTCATGATCTCGCGGTTCGTGGGTTCGAGCCCCGCGTCGGGCTCTGTGCTGACTGCCAGCTCAGAGCCTGGAGCCTGCTTCAGTCTGTGACTTCCTCTCTCTCTGACCCTCCCCTGCTCACGCTGTCTCTCTCTCTCCTAGAAATAAATTTAAAAAATTAAAAAAACAAAAACAAAAACGAAAGAATGTAAATGAAAAGTGTTTTGGTTTAAGTGGGCTGCATACTAATATTATTAAATTTCTAATTTTGAATTTTATTTTGGGAGTTTATTTTGCAAAACAGATTGATTTTGGAGAGTCTTTTTAAATTCTTTGCAACAGTCAACAAATAAGGTAGGGAAAAACATGATGTGTATGTTTTGAATATTGGTGAAAATCTCCCACACCAACTTGATTTCATAAGATACTAGCAGAGAGTCCTTAGTTACATTGAATAAAACAAAAGGTATCTGTGTGTTCAGATGTGTTTTTGACTTATTAGCTTGTATAAATCGTTATATGGCTGTTTAGTCAGGAAAGATAGATATTAAGTCTTTAATTTAGATTTTACATGACTCTCCATTTTTTTGTACCAGCTTTGGTGGTCTTTTTGAAGTTAAGGAATATACATTTCGGGTGAAACTGTGATACTTCTTTAAAAAAAATTTTTTTTTTAAATGTTTTATTTATTTCTAGGAGAGAGAGAGGGTGAGCAGGGGAGGGACAGAGAGAGAGGAAGTCACAGACTGAAACAGGCTCCAGGCTCTGAGCTGGCCGTCAGCACAGAGCCCGACGCGGGGCTTGAACCTACAAACCGCGAGATCATGACCTAAGCGAAAGTCGGACGCTTAACCGACTAAGCCACCCAGGCGCCCCCCCCCAAAAATTTTTTTTAATATTTATTTACTTTTGAGAGAAAGACAAGAGACAGAGACTTGAGTGTGGGAGGGACAGAGAGAGGGAGACACAGAATCAAAAGCAGGCTCCAGGCTCTGAACTGTCATCACAGAGCCCGATGCGAGGCTCTAACTCACAGACCATGAGATCATGACACGAACTGAGAGCTGAAGTCAGACTGAGCCACTCAGGCACCCTGTGATGTTTCTTATTAATGCCTAAACTTACAAAGTTATGCTCTAGAGAGTAAAATACAAGCTCAGGGTTAGGTTTTGCTTTCATTTGTGACGTTAGTGAGTTAAATTTAACACGTTACAAATGTAATAATAGTTAAATTAAGTGAATTACAAATGCTTTTGCATTCACATTAAAATGGATGATTATTATACATACTGTTATAAGTAGGTTCATCCTGGGTTCTTGTAGATCCTGCCTACTGTATTTTCAGATAGTATGATTGAAAAGATGTGTATTAGGGGTAGGATCTAAGACCTCTCCAGAAGATCTAGAAAATAGAATGTTATGGATACTACTTTTAGGTCTTACAAGGCTCTTTTTAAAAAAATAATCATTTTAGTTAATTACGAGGGCACAAAAGGATATAGAGTAAAAAGTTTCTTGCTCTCCTGCCTTCTGGCTAAGTTCAGTTCAGAGGCAACCACTGTTAAAGGTTTTCCTAGTGTATTCTTTGGGATCTCTCCAAAGACTGTCTTGATTCTGGATTCCATTTTTTTTTTTATTGTTTCATTTATTTCTTAGGAGAGAGAGAGAGAGACAGCGCGAGCAGGGGAGGGTCAGAGAGAGAGGGAGTCACAGACTGAAACAGGCCCCAGGCTCTGAGCTGGCAGTCAGCACAGAGCCTGATGTGGGGCTTGAACCCGCGAACCGCGAGATCATAACCTAAGCGAAAGTCGGACGCTTAACTGACTAAGCCACCCAGGCGCCCCTTGATTCTGGATTCCAAAGTGGCTGAATACAGTGGTAAAAACCTTTGTGTATTTACAGGAAAAGATAAAAAATACCTACAACAGTGACAAGGGCGTAACCTTTTAAATTGTCTTCCTACTTTATGTCAGATGTTAGAGATAGGGTCATGACCAAAACACATACGTCTCTGGTCTTATGATGCCTAGTAGTCTAGTAGGGAAGGCAGATATTAAATAATTAAAGAAATATAACTGTGGTTATAAATGGTGATAAATGTGATGAAGGAAAAGGCTAGGGTGCTATGACTGTATTTAGAAGGGACATGGACTTGGAGGGGTGGGAATGGTCAGTGTGGCCTTTGAGGAAGTGGTTTTTCCTAGAGATACGAAGAATGAGAAAGAGTTTATGGGATAAAGTATGAAGAGGTGAGGTAGAAAGAAGGTTCCAAGAAGCGGTGATGTGTGAAGAATTTGAAATGGGTAAGAATGGTGTGATTGAGTAACTTAGAGAAAACTATTATGACTGGGACAAGGAAAGGTTTCTAGAGTGTTGTAGAAGGTAGAGGCTAGAAGGGATAGAGTCTTGTATATATTACAAATTTGTTTTATCTTAAGAGATAACAGTACTGTAGAAGACTATGATGTACTGTAAGAGTGACTGATGTGATTACGTTTGTCTTTCAAAAACATTAACTGCTCTAACGAGTGTAGAGGTGGAGAGAATAGAAAGAACAGATGCTTATAGACTTTGGTAGATTATTATCCAGAGAAAGAGGTGTGTAGTTATAGAAGTAGAAAGAAGTGGATAGATTTGAGATAGATTTAGGGGGTAAATAGTCAGAACTTGTTGAATGATTGGATATGAGAGAGTGAGAAAGGAGGTATCTTGGATTATTCAGGTTACAATCGATGATGATGGCATTCATTGAGAGAGAACACTGAAAGCGTTTTGAGGGGCTAAGAACATGAGGTTGGATTTGGCTGGATTTTCATAGCTGCCTCTACATTCAGTTTGTTGCATTGTATTTTGATTGAAATGTATGAAAAAAAAATCCTCCGTAGAGGTAGTTGGAAAGGGAGGAATGTTGTAATGATTTTTTTTTTTACATAATTATGGATATTCTTTGACACCATACAAAACTGGACAAGTCATAGTTTCTTAAGTGTTAGTTACAATGTGGATTCTGAATCATGTCAATGAACTTTTTGTAGTCTGTTACATTAAAATTTATTGGTCTCTTGTACTTTGAGTGGATTTTTTGCCCATTTTAAAGCCTGTACAAGCATGCACTGGTTATTGATTTACTGAGCTATACAGATATTCTACATGTTAACATATGTCATTCTACAGTATCACAAACTCCTCTTTGTTTAATGTGAATACTGATACCATCAGAAAAGTTTCAATATTGGGAAGCTGTCTCGTTCATGGTGGCAGATACAAGTTTTCCAAAATTGTCATTTTTGCTTGTGAGCTTTCATGTTATCATTGGCAATAAATACTGTCAGTTGTTTTCCTTGAAGTGGAAGGCTTACTTTGTTAGGTTTTGAGAAAATGTTTGTCAGATATCCAAGTCTGAATAATCATAGTTTGTCTGAAGTTCTTTCAAGTGAAAATGGTGTTGCGTGAAAAAAGTCAGCTCTCTAACAGTTACTCAAGTGCATTCCCTTGACACAACCATGATTCTTCAGGATGCAAAAGTGCTTTACATTTATTCCATTTTCTCAAGTGGTATATTAAAAAGATAGGTGTTTGTGGGTTGAGATTTAATAAAATAATTATTTTTGCTTCATCAGGGTTATTCTGTAATGAAACTGGCTCCCCCTGATCCTTCATGCTAGAGCTTGGCAGTGAAGAATCCAGTTACTAGTAGTACAGTTTAATGCCCCTACATTGATTCATGCAGCTTCATCCACCATTGATTTTGCGTCATTAGTGTACATGTCAACACAGGAATAGAGTGATTCAAAAAGAGAAAGGACAGCTGTGTTGAATGTGGTAAGAGGTGAAGTAGGGTGAAAATTGAAGGTGTCTTTTAGCTACATTCTCAAGGGCATTGATCTTTTTTAAATTTTAATAGTTTTTTTAAATTTATTTTTGAAACAGAGAGAGCATGAGCGGGGAAGGGTCAGAGAGAGAGGGAGACACAGAATCTGAAACAGGCTCTAGGCTCTGAGCTGTCTGCACAGAACCCAATGGAGAGCTGGAACTCATGAACTGTGATATCAAGACCTGAGCCTAAGTCGGATGCTTAACCCACTGAGCCATCCAGGCGCCCTGATCTTTTTTTCTTTAAGTTTATTTATTTTGAGAGAGTATGGGCATGATTTGGGGAGGGGGAGAGAGGGAGTGACAGAATCCCAAGTGGGCTCTGCAGTGCCAGCATAGAGTCCAACATCGGGCTTGAATTCACAAACTGAGAAAACATGACCCAACTGAGGTCAACTTGGGCGCTTAAATGCTTAACTGACTGAGCCTCCCAGGCACTCCCTAAGGGCATTGATCTTACTGAGAGCTGAATGGAGTGGTGGTGAGGGGCCTCTTTGAATTGGTCCAGGAGTAAGTAGGATATGAAGAAATAGAGATGAGGAGTATGGAAAACTTTTTTGAAAAATTAGATTGGAATGGGTGTGTAGGGTTTTGTCTTCTTCTTCTTCTTTTTTTTTTTTTTAAAGGGTTTTGTCTTCTAAAGGTTATAGAGGTAGGAGAGAGAATGGAATATCCAGTGTTTAGGATTCTGAGAAACTGGGAGAAAAGTAGCTTCTGTTAAGACCAGTGCTTTTTATATTTGTTTAAAAATTTTTTTAATTTTTATTATTATTATTATTTTATTTCTGAGAGAGAGAGAGAGACAGTGTGAGCAGGGGAGGGTCAGAGAGATGGGGAGATGCAGAAACAGGCTGCAGGCTCTGAGCTGGCAGTCAGCACAGAGCCTGATGCGGGGCTTGAATCCATGAAACGTGAGATCATGACCTGAGCTGAAGTCAGACACTTAACCAACTGAGCCACCTAGGTGCCCCTATTTTTTATTTTTTATTTTTTAGATTTACATCCAAATTAGTTAGCATATAGTGCAACAATGATTTCAGGAGTAGATTCCTTAATGCCCCTTAACCCGTTTAGCTGATTCCCCCTTCCACAACCCTTCTAGTAACTCTCTGATTGTTCTCCATATTTAAGAGTCTTACTAAATTTTTGTCCCTCTCCCTGTTTTTATATTATTTTTTCTTCCCTTCCCTTATGTTTAGCTGCTCAATATCTTAAAGTCTTCATATGAAGGACCAGTGCTTTCTAAACTTCAGTGTGCGTGATGTGAATCATCTGGGGATCTTGTTAAACTGCAAGTTATGATTCAGTTGGTTTGGTGTGCTGCCTAATAGTCTGCATTCCTAGTATGCTACCAGATAATGCTGAAGCTCTTGGTCAGAATACCTTAGTTTAGTAGCAAAGCTCTGATCAACTGGTGGAGAGATAAATTTTAGGTAGTGTTTTTGTTGTTGTAGAACAGGGAAGATAAAGTGCAGATGTTTTAGGTTTGATGTTAAAAAGTTGAAGGGATTTCTGTCTGATGACATCTGTTTTCTCAAGTAGGAGACTGAAAAGAGTGACAATATCTCGGATTGGTATGGGGAGATTATTATGCCCATATAGTGCTAGTAGCTTTATAACACATACCTTGTCTCCAAGCTGACTGTACCCAGGGTTATAGTCTTAAAATATTCATGGTCTTTTCCCTCAGCTTTTTTGAGGTGTAAAGAGTCTTAAAATTCTGATTTGATTGTACTACTTATTTTTATAAAATCTTTTGGGTCTTTACCTAATGGACAAAATTTAAATGCTGGTGTACTATTAGATACATAATAACTACCACTTTTGATTTTCTGTTGCTAAGCATAGTGCCTGGTATACAATAGCTAATATCTAGAAACTGAACAAAATGAAGAAATTATATTGTGCTTCTTTCTCTCTTATGCCTAAAATGCCTAAGTATTTATGGAGTCATGAAATTAGTTAATAAGCATGCAAGAGGAGAAGCATTGTATTCTCCATAGTACAAACAATGACAGCGACAATATATATTTTCCCTACCCTCCTGCATTTAAGTACCTGCCTTTTCCATATTAACTCCTGTTTTCACCTACCCCATGGCAGAGTAATAGGGAAGCAGAATTACTTTTTTGATCAGCCTGCAGCTGATTCTTTCTTGAGTAGAGAATGTTCATGATTTCCAATACATATAATCCTGGAAAGTTAAATAAGTAATTATTGTTTACAGAAATCAGCTGTTTATATACTTTTTTCAGTGGACAGCAGAAAGAAGCTCTGGAAGATGAGAACCATTCTCTGAGGTTCTTAACCCTGGGCTCTGGGTGGCGGGGGGAGTCATAGATAATGATCTTCAGTGAGCTTTTGCTTATCAAAGTGTCTCCCACCTTAAAATGTAAAAAAAAACCCAATTCTTCTAGTTTATAGCAATAGATAATGTATACTTTGTATACTTGTTGACTGTGTTATTAGACCTTTGAGTTCCTCAGAGCTGAGCACTGTCTTACTCATCTTTGTATCCTACCCCTCAACACTTAGCACAGCACTTGGCATAGAGAGTCATTCAATAGATATTTGTTGGATGAATTGCATTCAGATTTGTGTGTGTATTTTAATTGGAGAAAAGGAAATCTACGTATTGGAATTTTACTTCTTTTTCTTTGAGAGGGAAGGCCATAATTTTCAACTGCCATGCCAGGAGTTATTTTTAGTTAAGCAACACAGAGTCAAAGCTGAGAGCAGGGACAAAAATAAAATAAAAGATGAGGGGTGCCTGGGTGACTCGGTCAGATAAGTGTCTGACTCTGATTTTGGCTCAGGTCATGAATTCAGGTCACAGGATCGAGCCTCATGTGGGACTTTGTACTGAATGAGGAGGCTGCTTAAGATTCTCTCTCACTGCCCCTCTCCCCTGCTCATGCTCTTTCTCTGTCTAAAATAAAATTTAAAAAATTAAGAAAGTAAAATAAAAGATGAAATGACTCAAAAGATGTTATTTATTATCTTTACAAAACAAAATTTACTAGACTTTTACAGCTAAAATTTAGTTTTATATAAAGGAAATGAAGAATTTACAGACCATATTCAGTAAAATATTGCCACTATATATAACTTCCTTTATTTTTTTTAAAGTTAAATTTTATATTGTAGTCTTCAGAAATCTTGGCCAAAATTCAAGTAATACAGTCTAGAAAAAGTATGGTATAATATAAAAACTATTACAATTCCCAAGGGACATTATTTCTCTTTGGAACCTCATGAAAACTTGTCTTGTTTTATTTTTTTTATTTTTTATTTTTTTAAATCTAAGTTTTTTTTTTAATGTTTTATTTATTTATAGGAGAGAGAGAGAGAGAGACACAACGTGAGCAGGGGAGGGTCAGAGAGAGAGGGAGTCACAGATTGAAACAGGCTCCAGGCTCTGAGTGGGCAGTCAGCACAGAGCCCGACGCGGGGCTCGAACCCACGAACCGTGAGATCATGACCTAAGTGAAAGTCGGACGCTTAACCGACTAAGCCACCCAGGCGCCCCAAGCTTGTCTTGTTTTAATTTATCTCTGCTTTTCATCAGGGAAAGTTTCTGATGTCATTGAAGGTAGAATTTTGGAAACCATTGCTTAAATCTGGATTCATCTGAAGTTTCTTAATCTCATTTGTATGGTTTTATTGGTCTGACAGTTCCATATAGATGAGTAATCTTCATGTTTCCTAATTAAGAAACATAGACCTTTGGGTCTAAAGTTGGCATTATAGTATAGTACTATGTTTAATATACTGTATAAACACAATTTCTACCCATAAAGTAGGAGATAAATATTTAGCAAGTAAAATTTTGAAAAACTCTTTAATTGAGAATAAAATTGTGTTTCATACTTGTATACTTACAGTGCTATTCAGGGAGGGCTGTAATTATGATATACATGATCTTTTTTTTTTTTTTCTTAAATTTATTTAAATTATAGTTTGAGTTTTGACAAATGCAGAACCATGTAACCACCACCACAATTGAATTTCATAACAGTTCCATCACCCTAAAATACTCCCTAGAGCTGTACCTTTGAAGTTAAATCCTTCCCCAACTCCAGTGCTTGACTTTCAGTAATTTGTTCTCTGATGCTATAGCTTTGTCTTTTTCACAATGTCGTATATTGTGTAGCCTTTTGAATCTGGCTTCTTAAATGTAGTATATTGCATTTGAGAATCATCCATGTTGCTGTGTGTGTAATAGTTGCTTCCTTTCAATTGCTGTGTAGTACTATTTTATGGATACAACCCAAAGGTGGTTTATCCATTTACCTCTTGAAGGTAAATGGTTTTCCTAGTTTTGATCATTATGACCAAAGTTGATATAAACCTGAGCATGTAGATTTCTGTGTAAATAGGAATTTTCATTTCTTCTGAAATTCTTAGAGAAAAATCTGACAAGACATAGAAATTGGGAAACTGATTTCAAAATTATATGGAGATGCAAAGGACCTACAGTAGCCAAAACAACTTAAGTTAGAGGACTAATGGTACTGTATTTAAATTCTTATTATATAGCTACAGTAATCAAAACAGTGTGGTATTGATGTAAAGCTAAGTGGATTAATGAAATGGAACAGAGAGTTCAGAAATAGACTCACGTACAGTGACACCTTATTTCAGCAAAGGTGCAAAGGGAGTTCAGTGGAAGAGGGTAGAGTGTTTTTTTTTTTTTTTTTTTTTTTAATGCTGCTGGAACAATTGGTATCCATATGGAAAAAAGAAAAATTAACTGTGATTCATATCCCACACTGTATACAAAAATAAACTTAAAATGAATCATAGACTTAAATGTTAAACCTAAAACTATAAAACCGCTAGAAGAAAACATAGGATATAACCTTTGTGACCCTAGGTTAGGCAAATATTTCTTAAACACCAAAAGCACAATCCGTAGGAATAAACTGATAATGTTTGAAGGTTTTTATAACTAATTCTGTAGTAGAGAACTGTTTAGCTTACTTAATTCTTTTTCTTTTTCTTTTTTTTTTTTATTTAAATGTTTATTCATTGAGAGAGAGAGACAATGTGAGCAGGGGAGGGGCAGAGAGAGAGGGAGACACAATCTGAAGCAGGCTATTAGCACAGAGCCTGACACAGGACTCGAACCCATCAATATGACCTGACCGAAGTCAGACGCTAAACCGACTGACCCATCCAGACACCCCCCATCCCTTTATATTTTCTTAACAGTTGCTCTAGGAATTGCATTTAACTATGAATCAGTATTTCATCATTTAAAGTAAAATGAAGAAGTCTTACAACTATGTAGGTCCCTTTACCTTCTACCACCCCTATGTTAAAATTTTCATGTGTTTTAAATTTATATACATTGAAAATCTCAAGATACAGTGTTACAATTTTCACTTTAAACAGGTTAATAGAAAAATAATCTATTATATTTACCTATGTATTTATTATTTCTGTTGTTCTTCCTTAATTCCTGTAAAGTTCCATGTATCTCTTCGGTGTGGTTTTCTTTCATTTTGTGGAACTTTCTTAAATATTTCTTTTAGGGAAGTCTGCTGCTGATGAGCTTTCTTAGACTCCATTCATCTGAGAGTATCTTTATTTTGCCTTTATGCTATGAAGATACTCTTACTGGATATAATTCTAACTGGAATTCTGGGTTGACAGTTCTTTTCAGCATTTTAAAGCTATTATTCCACTGTTTTTTCGCCTTTATGGTTTCTGAGGCAAAATCTGCATTCATTCTAATGTTTGTTTCTTTGTGTTGTTTTCCCCTTGCTCCTTTTGCTATTTGATTATGATTTATTTATGCATGGTTGTGTTTGAATTTGTCTTATTAGAGGTTTGCTGAGCTTCTTGAATCTGTATGTCTTTCACTAAATTTGGGAAGTTTCTTCTTCAAATCTATTTTCTATAGTCATTTTTTTCCTTTCCTTCTGGGACTTTAGTGGCACAAATGTCACATTTTTTGATATGCTTCCTCAGGTTCCTAAGATTTCTCCCTTTTTTTCTCCCAATCTTTTCACTCTCTGTTCAATCTAGTGAGGATTTTTTCCCCTCACAAATTGTGCTTTTTATTTCTAAAACTTTTTTTTTTTAATTTTTTTTTTAATGTTTTATTTATTTCTAGGATAGAGAGAGAGAGACAGCGTGAGCAGGGGAGGGTCAGAGAGAGAGGGAGTCACAGACTGAAACAGGCTCCAGGCTCTGAGCTGGCAGTCAGCACAGAGCCCGACGCGGGCCTCGAACCCACGAACCGCGAGATCACGACCTAAGCGAAAGTCGGACGCTTAACCGACTAAGCCACCCAGGCGCCCCAATTTCTAAAACTTTTATTTGACTTTTTTTTTTTATAAACTTTCTGTTTCTCTGCTGAAAACTTCCATTTCCAGTCATTTCAAGAATGTTCACATTTACCTCGTGTAATATAGTATAGTTATAAGACCTGATTTAGAATCCTCTCTGATAATTTTAACATCCAGATTGTTTCAGGCTTGCATCTATTGGCTGTCATTTTTCTTGAGTTGGATGGATGAGATTGTATTGATTCTTTGTGTTTCAAGTTATATTGATATTTGGGATATTATGTTGTGATTATATTATATTCTCTGGGTTTTATAAAAAATCCTCTGGAGATAATGTTGATTTTGTTATTTTGTATTGGTATGTAGTCAACCTGGTTAGATTTAGATTGCAAGTTCTGTCTTGCTCTCTGTAGGTAGTGGTTCCAATATCTGTGATTTCCTAGCCTTTGTTATGGTGTTTGAGTCTGTTCTGTACATGTGTCATTCTGAGTATAATCTGGGACTTGGATGGTGGATTACATCATAATTTAGTTGTGAAAGTCTTTGATGCTGTTCTTCAGCTCTCCTCCATGGTGCATTTTGGAGGTAAGTTTAGGATTTATGTTGGGGATCCTTTGTTTGCTCTTTCTTCTCTGAGATTTCCCCTGTATCTTTTGACTACCTAGAGCCCCCCCTCCTTTTTTTTTTTTTTTTTACTAGTGTTCTAGCTAGAAAACTGAGACACTCTTGATGTGATAGCTAACACTTCTTCCCACCCTCCACTCTCCTTTCCTCTTGGGCTGGAACTAGACTAGACTCCCCTCAAGGTGAAAGTATTAGAAAAAAAGAAGATAACAGGATTCTTCTCATGCTCTTTTGACCACAGGGGGCCCTTTTCTTAGTTCCTCGTTCTCTGCAAGGCCTTAGATGCTCAGGCCACCTCCACTGCATGTGTCACTCAGGGTTTAGTTTGATAAGGCTTTACTCTGGGGCTAGCCTTTGAGCCAGGCAAGGAGTACCAAGCCTCAGGACTTTCTCCTCACACTCTCTGACTAACAGAGACCCTCTGTCTTGGTTCTCTCTGAGTTTATGTCTGTGCTCCTGCTGTATATTTTAGAGGCTTGCCTCATCCAGGGGTCAAACCAGGAAAGAAAAGAGGAAAGGAAAAAGCCCTTGAAACTCACTTCCATCATGGGTCTTTATTTAAGGTTTGACTTCCTGCCCCACTGCATCTGCTGTGTACTTTTCAGAATCCTCAGATAGTTACTCCTGTTTTTGTTTATTTTTTAAAATTTATTTATTTGTTTTGAGAGATAGAGAACACAAGCAGGGGAGACACAGAGAGAGGGAGACACAGAATCCCAACAGGCTCTGTGCCGTCAGTGCAGACCCTGATGTTGGACTTGAATTTAAGAGCTATGAGATCCTGACCTGAGCTGTGATTAAGAGTCAGATGCTTAACTGACTGAGCCACCCAGGTACCTCAGTTGCTTGTTTGTTTTGTCCAAGGCTTTTGGTTGTAATCATTGGGAGATATAGGCTGTAATAAGCTTACTGAAGTTGACTTGCCCCAAACTATAAATTTATTTTCTGGGAATTACAAAGTACATTTGTTTCAAAAACTTGAAAAAAGTCAGAAAAGCTTAGAGAATGAGAAATTTGGAAAAATCGGAAAAGTTTAAAGAAGCTTAGAATTTCTCTAATTTTTAGAGAAATTATCTGTAATTGCATCATCTAGAAGTAAGCCATTTTAACTTTTTCCTCTAGTTTTTTCTCAGCATATTTTTACACAAACACTAATGGTTATGATTTTTTCATATATTTTATGCTTCTTTTAAACAATACTTGTATCATGTTTTCAGTAAGTACCTTAATAAAACCTGCAAATCTGTCATATGATTATGTCATAGACTTTTATGCCCGTATTATTGGATATATAGTTTATATCACTGAAATCTTTGTATGTACATTTTTGTCTGATACCTTTTTTGAAGTTTTGAATTCATAATTATATATAAGAGTAAATCAAAGTTTTCTTATTTGTTTCAAATAATATTTAATTATTTTTAGAAATCTGACTAAATGGGTTTGTATATAAGATTATCATCTTAGACTTCTTAGAACCACTTTCAAAACGGTGCTGCTTTTGATAGAAGACCTTGCAGTTTTGAGTTGTTTTGAACTTTAGAGTTTATTGTTGAAAAATCCAATTGGAGATATGTTATAAATTTTTATTCCTTGGAGGAATGAATGAGTAGATTTGTAAATTTTGATTTTTATCTTTTAAGAGAAATTGGAATGGAAATTTAAAAATGATGTTTATATGTGCCCAGTATGGTTTTGTATCTACTTCAAGCATACAGAAATAAGGTCTGTGTTAAAAATACAGAAATAAAATATGAATAATTGGGGTAACATCTGGGTGGCTCAGTCAGTTAAACATCTAACTCTTGATTTTGGCTCACGTCATGGTTGTGGTTCATGGGTTTGATCCCCACATCAGACTCTGTGCTGATAGCACAGAGCCTGCTTGGGATTCTCTGTCTCTGTCCTCCCTGCCTCTCTTTCTCTCTCTTTCAAAATAAATAAATAAACTTTAAAAAATGAAAAAAATAGATTTTATTAAAAAATATGAATGATTGGATTCATTTTGGAATTTACTTCAGAATAAGTTTTTTGCTATTGTAATTAGAGACTCTCTGTATCCTGAAGTGTTTAAAAAAATTTTTTTTTAATGTTTTATTTATTTCTAGGAGAGAGAGAGTGTGAGCAGGGGAGGGTCAGAGAGAGAGGGAGTGACAGACTCTGAAACAGGCTCCAGGCTCTGAGCTGGCAGTCAGCACAGAGCCCGACGCGGGGCTCAAACCCACGAACCACGAGACCATGACCTAAGCGAAAGTCGGACGCTTAACCAACTGAGCCACCCAGGCGCCCCTATCCTGAAGTGTTTATGTGTGTGTGTGTGTGTGTGTGCAGCTTTAGGTTCTTTCTTATTTTCTTGGTGGGGGTTTGAATAGTTCTGTGTTTAATTTGAAAAGTTTATTAATTTTAGTGTAGCCAGTCAAGTTTTATAAAACAAAGTTTTAATTTTATTAAGTGTTTATTTATCTCAAAAGAGAGAGAGAACATGATGCAGGAAGAGCAGAGAAAGGAGAGAGAGAATGAGCTAGAAGTGCAGAGCCCGATGTGGGGCTCAAACTCACAAACCATGAGATCATGATCTGAACAGAAATCAAGAGTTGGATGCTTAACCGACTGAGCCACCCAGGCACCCAAATGCTAGGCATATGTCTTAATGTGGATGTTTAAGTAGCTATTTGAAGAGTCCAAAGAAGAGTTTGAAGTTGTTTTATAGAAGATGATTGAGAGAAGTGGACAGACTTAGGATATATTTTAGCTGGAAGATTGATGTGATTTAACTTGTAGATTGGATGTCTAATGTGAGGAAAATAGGGGAAAAACTATGGATGATGATTTTCAGGTTTCTGGCCTTTTGCATGATCGTGATAATCACAAAAATGGTGGTTTAGGGGTGGAGGCACATATAGCAGGAGTTTGTTTAGGATACGCTCTTTTTTAAGGTACCTGTGATAATTCTAAGTGGAGGTGATTGTGAGTTAGTTGATATGTGGTGGAGGTAACATTTTGGGAGTTTTCATGGTATATAGATAAGATTTACATCCATTATGAATGAACACATGGAATAGATGAGACCAGCTAGAGAGAAGATTAGGGAGTTCAGGACTGAGGCTAGATTGAAAACCAAGTGAGTCACAAATCCAGGAGAAAATTAAAGAAAAGGTGTGAAATACGCATTGTAGAGCATGGAAGAAATGTAGCAGAATTATTGGACATTGTGGTCGTTTAAGGTTGGTCATTACAAATTAAAAACATTTTATTTTAATGTTTTATTTATTTCTGAGAGAGACCATGAGCAGGGGAGGGTCAGAGAGAGAGGGAGGCACAGAATCTGAAACAGGCTCCAGGCTCTGAGCTAGCTGTCAGCACAGAGCCCCACGCGGGGCTCAAACCCACGAACCGTGAGATCATGACCTGAGCCGAAGTCAGATGCTTAACCAACTGAGCCACCCAGGCGCCCCTGGACATTACAAATTTATAATGAGATTAATTTCCTTGATTAATTTTGTTTCTTAGTTATTCCCTGTTGATGTTGATATGGAATCAGTCCCAGGGAAGGTTGTGGTTGTGGTAGCTGGAGGGAAAAACAAGGGACTTTAGGGGGTCTTGCTAAAGGTAGGAAGGTGCTATTTAATGAACTGTAAAGTTCAGGTTGAATTCAAAGACTGAGCTGAATGATCTATCAACATAGGGTTTCTCTGAAAATGATATTAAATTCTTAGTCAACTATACTAAAAATAAATAAAAGCCAGTAGAGTATGTTAAGAAATAAAAAAGAATACTTGTTAGCAATTTGTTTTTAGTTCATTATGAAATTTTATGTAATATAAGTATAGTTGTTTCAACGGTTTTGTGCTTTTTAGAGCTCATTAATATTGACATGTTTTTTGTTTTTTTAAACTGGCCCTTATCCATACTTGTTCAGAAGATTTCTCATATTTTGGAGAATACAGCAGGGAACATAGTCCCCAAATTGGCAAATACTACATTTCCCCATGAAATATAGAAAAGTTATACTAATCATTTGTTTTCTGCTTACTTTTTGGTGGGCAGTTTTTGTACTGGGTAAGAAAGATGACTAATTAAAAAAATTTTTAACATAAAGCATATGGTAGATCAATTCTTGTCATTTGAATCAAAGATTGTAAGCTTCAGCATCTTATTCTTAGTTCAAAAGTTACTGTTTTCTAAAGAAAAAAAAATTAGTTTTTAAGACTATGTTGTGGAGGTGCCTGGGTGGCTCAGTCAGTGGAGTGTCTAACTCTTGATTTCAGCTTTGGTCATAATCTCACAGTTTCTGGGTTTGAGTGCCACTTTGGGTTCTGTGCTAATGATGCAGAGCCTACCTGGGATTCTCTTTCTCCCTCTCTGTCCCTCCCCTGCATGTGCACGTGCATCTGTGCGTATCCTTCCTATCTCAAAATAAACATTAAAAAAAAAGACTCTGTTGTTCTCCAGTAGTGTTAACATTTTTATAGTCTCTTTATTTCTTCAGTTTACTACATGTGCATAGGTAGACAGCAGCAAAAGTGCTTTAAGATTCTGATATGCTAGTGAGTCTTCTGATCTTACCTGAGAGCTAGAGGACCGTCTCCTGTAACGTAGCCTCAAAGCATTTCCTCCTCAGGAAAGTGACTGTGTGACATAGATTGCTAATGTTGTGGACTAATAAAAACCATCTGTGTTTAATCAATGACTGATCCATCACTGAATGCAAGAGATTTTTTTTTAAGTTTATTTTGAGAGAGAGAGTGCTAGCAGAGGAGGGGCACAGAGAGAGAGGGTGAGGCGGAGATGGAGAGCTAGAGAAAGAATGCCGAGCAGGCTCCACGCTGTGACAGCACTATGAAGGGCTCAGTCTCATGAACTGAGATATCATGATCTGAGCTGAGATCAAGAGTCTCACGCTTAACAGACTAAGCCATCCAGGCGCCTCTGCAAGAGATCTGAAATCTTTTGGTAGTATTCCTGCTGGTGGACTCCTTCAGTTAAGATCATCTAAGCAGATATTAAAGAGTAGAGTTGCCTTGATGTTCATACAGGTAGTTTTAAAAAGCTATCGAAGATAAGCACACAAAAATTTGGAGAAAAAAGTAATTCCACTAAAACATTTAGAGCACATTACCTTTTGTGTTATCTGTAGTGCATTTAAAGCTTAGTTTGTGGGGCGCCTGGGTGGCTTAGTCGGTTAAGCGTCCGACTTTCGCTTAGGTCATGATCTCGTGGTTCATGGGTTCGAACCCCGCTTTGGGCTCTGTGCTGACTGCCAGCTCAGAGCTTGGAGCCTGTTTCAGTCTGTGACTCCCTCTCTCTCTGACCCTCCCCGGCTCACGCTCTCTCTCTCTCTCTCTCTCTCTCTCTCTCTCTCTCTCTCCTAGAAGTGAATAAAACATTAATAAAAAAAAAAAAGCTTAGTTTGTGCAGAGAAGTTAGAATAATGTATTTGATTTCATGTAACTGAGATTTCTACTAAATGTAAATCATGGTCTTTCATATTTTAAGTGCTGATAAAATAGAGGGGATTTTTATTGGTGCCTCACAAATTCTACTTTTGATAAAACTGTCTTATTCAGGTTTATTATTAGGAGGGATTAGACTATTCATGGAAGGGAGGGAGAGCTAATGTTAATTAGTTTAATATGGTTTCAGTGTACTGAGCTAAGTGTTTATATAATTTTATTTAATTTTCATAATGTCCATATAAAGTAGGTATTCTTTAGATATTATCTTTGCTTTACAAATGGGGAAATAGGACCAGAAAGATTACAAAGTTGTTGTATGTTTTTCCCTTGTCTGTTAAACCCCAGATCAGCACTTGTTCCCGTAAAACATGAATTGAACAATGTTCCTGGCCTTCAGGACCTTTCAATGTAAATAAGGAAATAAAGTGATAGATTAGATAGCATGGGCATTGTTTGTATGAGGTTTTAGGGTCATGAAAGTACCACTTAGCTATATGAGGAGGGTGGAGAAGGTTTTACAGGGCAGTTGAGGTTTGAGCTGAGTATTGAGTAGAAATTTTTTTTTAATGTTTTTATTTATTTCTGAGAGAGAGAGAGAGAGAGAGAGAGAGAGAGACAGCATGAGCCGGGGAGGGCCAGAGAGAGAGGGAGACACAGAATACGAAGTAGGCTTCAGGCTCTGAGCTAAGCTTTCAGCACAGAGCCCGACGTGGGGCTCGAACCCACGAACCGTGAGATCACGACTGATCTGAAGTCAGACACTTAACCGACTGAGCCACCCATGCGCCACGAATAGAAATTTTTTTAATGTGGTTTCAATATAATGCTGCCACTTTAAACTGTTAACTGGATATTTTCAGCAGTGATGAAGTTAGCATATGAGTATTGCTAAAGAAACAAAAGCATTGTGAGAAATACTGCCTAATACACATGCAGGCACAGTAGAGAACATGCTGTATTATGTTACACTTTTTATATTTTCTTAATATTTCGATATTAAGAATTTATTAATTCTAGGTGTAATATGATTTTTTTCACTACAGATGTCCTCCTCGCACTTTCTTACCAGCCCTCTGCAAAATTTTTCTTGATGAAAGTGCTCCAGACAATGTGTTGGAGGTGACAGCCCGTGCCATCACATACTACCTGGATGTATCTGCAGAATGCACTCGGAGGATCGTTGGGGTCGATGGAGCTATAAAAGCACTTTGTAATCGTTTAGTTGTGGTCGAACTTAACAACAGGACTAGCAGAGACTTAGCTGAGCAATGTGTAAAGGTAAGTCTTAATTATTTATTGGCCCATTTGAAGATCACTTAGAGAATAAGAAATATAGTTTGTTAAAAAAAGAAAAATTCTTTCATTATTCTTTATTGAGAGTGGTTGTCAACACTGGAAGTCACTGTCCTCATGGCACCAGACAAGATCCTGTTTGGTTTGGGAAAAGAAATCTTATCTTTGAAGGAAATTGTAGGTCACTGCTCATGCTCTTCTGGCTGTCTTTTGGGTTTCAGGTAGCCACTAACATTTTGAGATAGGTTATCCCTGTTCTTAGCCAAAATGATTTTCTCTGAAAATAGCAGTAACAAAAGCCACAAATAACTGACTTTTGGAGTCAGACATTATTATACTGAACACTTTACATGTGTTAACTTATTTAAACCTTCATGACAACTTCATATGAGGTACTAATATCAGCATTTCTGCTTTCTCAGATAATTCAAGCATACTGACATTGAGTAACTTCATTGGGGTTAATACATTCGTTTGTGGCACAGTCAAGATTTGAAGATGAGGAGTTTGAACATTAGGAAGTCTGGTTCTGGGGCCCATGGATGTAACCATTTTTCTCCCTCCCCTCCGCTTCCCTTTTTAATTGGGGGGGTTGGGGTGGGGAATGAGAATCCTAAGCAAGCTCCACACCCAACAGGGAGCGTCCTATGGGACTCGATTCCTCTGGGATCATGACCTGAGCAGAGTTCAAAAGTTGGATGCTTAACCGACTGAACCGCGCGCGGTACCCCTAACCATTTTTCTGTACTTCCTTTAGAGTTAGCTGTTTTGTTTTCATTCCTGTTGGGCTAATTATAAACTTTGTTTATACAACCCACCAGTACTGGGCTAGTAGTTTATTAGATGTACATAATGAACACAGGTAGATTTTGTGCTTTTCTTTTCATGATTCCTATTTCATTCTTGTTAAGATTCTTGCTTCTCTAGGTCAGCAGTTTTCAAACTTTCTGTCTCAGGACCCCTTTACAAGTCTTATTTATTTTATTTTTTTTTACAAGTCTTATTATTGAGGGGCCCTCAAAGAGCTTTTATTTATGTAGGTTATATGTCTATTTTATACCTACTATATTAGATATTAAAAACAGAAATTTAACATATATTTATCTAAAAATAAAATCATATGTTAACGTACACTTAAAAAATGTTTTATTATTTTTTAATTTAATTTTTGAGAGAGAGACAGAGAGCAAGCTGGAGAGGGGCAGAGAGAGAGAGGAAGACAT